>CM077234.1:26076767-26246767 GCA_039654775.1 Spinibarbus caldwelli
AATAATTTGTTTAAAGAATGGTAACACTTTACTATAAGGTTCTATTAGTTAACTTCATTAGTTAACATGACTAACAATGAATCATACACTACTGGTCAAAAGTTTGGTGTTGGTAAGTTTCTTTCTTTCTTTCTTTCTTTCTTTCTTTCTTTCTTTCTTTTTTTAATGAAAATCTCTTATGCCCAGTATTCATCAAAAACAAACAGTGATATTGTGAAATATTATAATTTTAAATAAATTTTTTTTTTTTCTATATTTTTAAAAAATGTAATTTATTTCTGTGATGGCAAAGCCAATTACTATAATCATTCTTATATGCTAATTTGGTGTTTAAGAAACTTTTTTCTTTATCGTTTTCTTCATCTTCTTTTTTTAATTCTTCATTTGAAGCATTTATTTGAAATAGACATCTTTTGTAACACTGTAAATGTCTTCACCGTCACTTAATCAGTTGAATGCACACTTGCTGAATAAAAATGAAAATTAATTATTTAAAAAAATAAATAATTCTTCTAAAAAAAAAAAAAAAAAACTTAAGATGTTTGAAAAAGTATACTAATGAACATTAACTGAAATTAAAAATGCTTAAAAATTGCTCATTGTTTATGTTAGCTGATACCTAATCGTAATAAATGGGGACGAGAATAATTAAGAGCAATCTGAATCTGATTCATTAACTTCCTTATGATTCCTATCTCTGATAGCTTTTAGATGGATGGCAAGGCTGGTCACTGGCGAACTGAGAAAGCTGCCAAAAAACTCCCTGCCTTGGGGAACTCCACTGCACCCACTAGCCTTATTAAAGAGTCCATAGCCTCAGGGCCACATCTCTATATGTCACCGCGACATATTTGGGTTGTGCGCTGTAGATTCAACTCGTCGATTTTCAGCAACATATTACATGAAGTTGCCTTTGGAAATTGCAAAGGTTGGGAAGTGGCCAGGGGAGTATGTGAGGCTATCATAGACACAATGTCCTGCGCCTTGAGACATCTTTTCACCAAAGTCATTACTAGCCTATGCTTGTTCTCAGAACCTAGAAGACATTTTCTGGAATTGTATTTTTATATTATTTTGATGCTGATTACCCCACAGAAGTGTTTGCTGTCATTCTTTTCTTCTTTTCAGACTCATTACATAACTAATACATTGCAATGAGACAAAATAATAATATGATAACAAAGCCATATGCATCTTGTTACGCTCTGCTCGAGCAGCCATCGACGCTCATTCATTCACATGTACGCTGGCTTTGTTTTCAGATGAGAGGCTGCACAACCTTCTTATCAGACCTCCATCTAGAAATCATCTTGCGCAATAAAGGAAATAGAATACAATGTCTTTCACTTTGAAATGTTCACTAGCTTTCCTTTGTTTACCATTGGTGTGCATAGGAAAGGAGGACTGATACAAGAGCATCATTGTTTCTTGATACATTTCTTTCTGTTTTGGTCAAGATAAATTGATTTTGACGCACCATAAATCCCTTTTTAAGGGCAATTCTTTTCTTTTGGGGGGCAAGTGTGTGGACAAAAAATGTCTGCCAACCCACCTTTAAAACACACTATATACTATGTAATATTTTGAGTTAATATTTAAAAAAAATACATAATATTATTATATTATAATTATATAACTAAAACTGTGTGTATTTATATACACTGCTGTTCAAAAGTTTGGGGCCATTACTTTTACTTTATTACTATTATTATTAATATTATTTATGTTTTTTTCCCACACCTCAAATATGTTAAGAAGTACAGCTTTTTCAACATAGATAATAAAAATATTTCTTGAGCACCATATCAGCATATTAGAATGATTTCTGATGGTGTAATGGCTGCTGAAAATTCAGCTTTGCCATCACAAGAATGTGATTGCATTTTAAAATAGAAAACAAATAAATAAAAATATTGAAATATTTCACAATGTTCCTGTTTTCACTGTATTTTTGATTAGATCAGTGCACCTTTGGTGAGAATAAGAGACTTAAAACATTCAAAAACATCAAACTTTTGAATGGTGGAGTGTGTGCGCATGTATATATGCATACACATATGTATACACACACACACACACACACAAATAATATAATATATGTTTGTGCTTATGGTAAGCCTTCATGATCCAAATAGTTCAACGTGTGTGTGTGTGTATATACACACACACACACACACACACACACACACACACACATACATACATGCATACATACATAGATATACATATTAGAGATATGTGGTTATATGTTCTCTTTGAAACATGCTGATCATGCAGGTGAGACCCAAATTGTCTCCAGATTTGCCCTCTGGCCATATCTGCCACGGGTCTCGAGGAATGAGAAGTGAATTGATAAACTGTTTTAATCCCATGCTGCATTAAAATCGGATTTTATGATGAGAGTGAAATTAAGTCCCACAGATGTGTTGTAGTCTGCATCTGCAGCGCAGCAGGAAAATAAGGTAATAATCCCCAAACGGTGTGCATGTATAATGCTACCCACAATTCCCTGCCCTCCAGATCACCGGGATGTCTGAATCATCCATCAAAACATTTGTTTGATTTTGTTATTTTGCACTCTGAGAGAAACAGAGAGCCAAAATCCATCTTTTGATGGGCTGAATGGCTTTTAATTCGATTTCCTCATTGCGAATTGAGTTAGAGAAATAAGAACAGCGCAGGAGGGAAAGAAACAGTGGATGAGGCTTGTAAAAAGAAAGACAACAGATTAACATGTCATTTTCTTGTTTGACAATAAGTATCTGTTTTTTAATACTCAAACACGTTCTCTATTACCTCTTCTCTCACTTTGGAAATTGTTTTGGCATTATGCTGTCGGGGGAAAATGATCATTGATGAAATCCTATTAAAGAGCAGTCATTTGTCGGCCTACTCACTGTTTGTTTTCAGGTGCTTTGCTGTCAGTTTATAAGAACTATAATGCTTTTCAAGATCCATGAGAGAATGACATTATCATCAGGTTTGCATGAACATTATATGTATGAAGAATCCCATTTAGCGATCGTTAGTCATTAAGAATCTTTTGGTGAACTGATTTCCAATCATTTTCACAGTTGGTTTATAATGGATTACACTGGGTTTAGACGGGTGAGATGGTTTCCAACCTGTAGATTGATATTTTATTTTTTTTTTTTTTGTGTAGAACCACACATGGATTTAGTTTTGACAATGCTGTAATATTATAAAACATGAAGCTCCTTATTAATCCTCCTTTGGCAGAAGATTCGGGAGGAAGGAAGAGAGCAAATACTAATTAATCTAAAAAAAAAAAAGAAAAAAAATGCAGAAAATATGTATGGAAGAGAGATTTGGTTCTTTTCTACCCATATTTCTAAAGAGCCGCAAAGGCTGAATAATTGGACACAATGAGCTCTGTATGAACAGATGTGTTCATGTGGCCTCTTTTTTATTTATTTATTTTTTTTCTCCTCCAGTGCCCCGCTTTGGTCTAGACAATGTTCATCTCTCTGAAACCTGGCCATTCATTCACACTGATGGTAACAAGTCCCTGCTGCAGATGATTGATGTCCAAAATGTCAGTGGAACTTAATGGAGATGGTTTCTTGAACTTGAAAAAAGGCAGAGAAAAGGAAACATTAAGAAGATTACACCAAAGAAAGCTCATGGATCATTTTAGCAAATTTTCCTAAAAGAATAAGAAAAAAAAAAACAAAAAAAAAAAAACAGTGGCCCACTGCATGAATAATTTATTCTCGCTGCCAAATGAAAAATGCAACATTTACAAAGATAATGTAATTACTTGTCTTGAGATATGGTTTGGTCCTACGAGCTTGAATCAAAGCCAAACGGTCTCTCTCTGTCTATCCTTCACTTTCTTTCTCCATCTGTCTGATTTCTTAAACTGAAAAATATATTTTCAAGTAACTTTTCTCTGAAAAAATTTCAGGGTTACAAATGGTCTAATTAATGGCACTTAAAGACCCTATGAATTCAGCATCTGAGGTTTGTGGATATTAGTTAATTTCGGTTTATTTTGAAGCCATCTATAAGCTACTGTACTCCTAAAACTTGACAAACTGATCTTTTAGAGCAATTTGGCAAGGTTTTCCAAACAGTTCACGAGTTAAAAAACTAATAATTAAATTGAATGTAAAATGAAAATACATAAATGAATCATTAATCATGCACATTTAATCAAAATAAAACTAAAATTGTGATATGTTAGTGTGATTATCAAATCAAAGGCTATGATTAAATCAAGTAAGTATATAGAGTGTTGTGCCATGTGTTTCAAAGTGAAGAACAGCACTGTTTTTAGCCTATATAATGATAACCTCATTGTTATTGCACCTGTTTTATTGTGCTGTTATTAATAATATTAAATATTAATGTTAATAATTAAATTATTAAAATATTAACTTAAAATCTCAGTAGGAACTTCATGTAAATATTTTACATATAAGGGATTTGACTTGACAAAAAAAGTTTAGGAACCCTAAACCGTAAAATCTTAGGAACCCCTGTTTCAGTGGAAATATATGCATTTAATTTGCAGAAAAATGACTAAAAACATTGATTCATTTTGCACTAGATTGTTTGTGACCTATAAATGCTCTCTAGAATTAGAAATTCCCTCCCCTGCATCAAGTAGCAAATGATGGCTCATTGCTGTGATGAAACTTAAATCTTTTAGCTGTTTCTGCTCTCATCAAATCATTTCAAGGAGTTTTATAAGATGCTTCACATTCTGACCCCTAAATTTCAAGTTTTGGCCTAAAATCACCAACTGTTTGATAAATACTAAGATAAACACTTGTCTGGAATGCCTCTACTTCTGCAATTATATGTCCCTGCCTAGCCTTTTAGCATGATTGGAGGTATGTTTCTCTCAGTAATTTGAGGAAGCTAAATGGCATGTGAGGGGTATAATTTTCCCTCGTTGGATGGATCATTTTGATTCCTGCACAGATGCATATCCTTCAAGAGGACTTGAATGTCCATGAATATCAAAAAGCTCTCTCTCCTCTCTCTCTATCTTTCCAGCCTAAGGAAGTATTGCATATTTATAGCAGCAAGGCTTTCTGTCCGTCCTTGAGAAGAAACAATCAAACATGCACAGTCAACAGCAGCCGATGCATGTGAGCTCTTGCGATTTTCCTCATTGTTTCCTATGAAGAAAAATGATAAAACGTTTCATCATCTCAGACTGATGAAAGAGCATTGTGTCTGCAGATGCTGTGATCTTGCATACAATTTAGCACATGTAAAAATACAGCAGTGAATAGCATGTGATCCATTTAGTTGGGATGATTTTTTTTAAAGGGATAGGCTATTCATCCAAAAATGAAACTTCTGTCATCATTAACTCACTCTCATGTCTTCCACAAACCATATGACCTGTTTTCACACAAAAGGAGAATTTAAGAACCTCCACGGAGTGGTTTTCTTATACAACAATGGTTGTATCACTGTCTGAAGGTAAAAAAAAAAAAAAAAAAAAAAAAAAAACCAAACAAACATACAAGCAACATAAAACTGGTACATATGACTGAAAATCTTCCTTTATGTTATTGTACAAAGCTACTGTATGACAGTATATAGTACATACTATATACTGTCATACAGTAGCTTTGTACAATAACATAAAGGAAGATTTTCAATAAATGGATTTTTTATCTGTTTGTCACCTTGTATGAATTTGGACTTAGAATATAGTTCTTATGTTGAATGAGCTGTAAAAATAGTGTTTATGGCACTTTTTAAAATTTTTCTGATGATGAACATGGAACTGTTGTTGTATGGAAAACAACTGTGAATATTCTTCCACTGAACAAATAACAGAATATGATTTTGGAATAACACAATGATTTTTGGTTTTGCAAATGTATCTTTTTTGTTGTTGTTGTTGTTGAACTATTGCTTTAATCAAATATTTTTTTAAAAAGAAAAATACTAAATGAAAAAAATCTGATTATCTGCTGTATTGAGTATCCAGTTTGAAGAGCCTGCTTATGATCCTGTGACAGTGTTCAGAAGTACCCCACAGCAAGCCATGCTTGAATATTAATATACATATTCAAAATGAAAAGACGTGGATATATTATCTTTGAGGGCTTTTATTTGGTTTTGTTATTTTAGTCCTATAATGGTGCTCAAACAAATGGAACAGTGAATAGGCAATGGGCCCAATCGAACATCACAGCTCACAACCCATGAATCTCCTTAGAGAAATTACTGGGAATCTGAGCATAGCCGATAACAATGTGATTTCAGGAATACATTAACATACTGAGTAAGAATAAAGTATTTTTTTTTTCTTTTACAAGAATACATTTCCTTGCATGTTTTTGTGGCTTGTGAAAAGCTATATTAGGCATTTGTTTGCCCTTCAATCCAGATTGCTTCTAGCTTTGCTTTTTTCCCCTCAGTGTTTGTTTGTTTGTAGAGCCTTTGGCGGGGTGCAATATATGCATCTGCATAGAGCCATTTCCAGAAAAGATCACAACAGGAATGCGCGCACGGGGCAGAATAACTTGATGGGGTCGTCTCAACAGTGGACGGACTTAGCACCACGATTAACCTTGGAAGGAAAGAGCAAAGATGAAAATTATTTAACATCCGACAGGGCCTCGTCCTTTCTGAGGAAAAAATAAAACATCTGTGTCCTTGGGAAACATTTGTTTTTTCTTTGAGATGAATGGCTGTCCATTCAGACATACTGAGCATTCATTCATCTGACAGAGAGGTAGGCTTTGACAGTTTCTCACAGGGGTGAGGGTTAAAATAGTCATAGTGTATAATTAACTTGGCTTATTTTGTCAGGGTTTCAAAATAATGAATAGATAAAATGGAAAAATTACTTATAGGCGGAATGGATGTCCTGTCATTCTAGCAAAAAATAGCTTGCAGCTTCAGTTTTATAATAGAGTTGGATGTTGTCATGTAGCTATCAGCAGCAATTTTCTTTATAAAATGTATAGTTAGCTTCGAAATAATGCCAGGTGTCAATCCAAATCATATGTTTATGTATTTGTTGTGAAATTAAAACGAGTTAGATTGGTTGTGACAAAATTGCAAATTTTCCTTTGTGTTAGCATGCCTTGTTGTTTGCTAATAAACGGTTTCGTTAGATTTCTAATCTTCACATTAAAATATTAGAGTAATGATGTATTACACAGCTGGAACTTCATTCACTTTAAAGCATTAATAAGCCTCATCTACACTAATTTCTAGTAACAGTCATCAGCTGTTTACATCATACACTTGAACAATAATATGTTCAGATAGCCATCTGCACTAAATATGATTTAGATGTTGTGTTTATGTGCATCTCAGACACTTATTTAAAGTGATAATGGTTTGTTTGCACATCTGTTTAACTGATGAGGTTGGTGTGGATTGCGGGTCTTAGAGATTCTTTTCTCTCGATTTATCATTCTGGGAGACCATATTAAACTAGTTAAGACCAGCAAACAATCTTAGGCTGGTTTAAGATGTGAACACGGACAGAGACACTGCACATGGTTATTCCAAGGTCAGCTGGTGTTTTTAGCTCATTTATGTGGGCATAATGTTGATGAAATAGATTATATCACAAAAGGAAGCAATTAAATAGCTGCTTCTTGTAATTTGCTTTATTCTTAGTAACTGTCTCAGCTGTCTTTGCTTATTAAGGCTTTAATTCAATACAGGGAGCCAATTAGTCAGACCTTCAAAATTAACCCACAACCTTTCGAGTCTTCAAATGGGGTTAAATAAGCAAAACAAACTATATGTTTTGGAGCAGGAAAATGTGCAAATCCTGTATTTCGTAAGCAAGGGTGAGCTTACAGCTTCAATGCCTTGTGTAACAGTAACATTGTGAATTGTGAACCACAATACTCATTGGACTCTCTTTGCTGTCTTCTTAAATCTTGTGCTAATTCTCTGATTCAAAGCAATGACCCTCTTGTTATGACCTGGATCTTTAACCGCCCTGGTTTAGAAAAGCTCACCCTGTAAACCACAGAAATATGGCATGGATTTTGCTATTGCAAAATCTGTGTACCCTCAGGCTTTAGTTTAGATCTTCAATAAATTAATAATAATAATAATAATAATAATTGGTATTATTAGTATTATTATTGCATGTGTGTGTTTGTGTATTGGTATATAATTTAAAATATAATATAAAAAAACAACAACAACAACAAAATATTTTTTTTCTAGTAAAACATAGAACTACTATGAAGTTGATGCTGGTATAAGCTGGTCTTTATAGCATGGCTACAACTAGTAAACTGACCTGAAAAAGTCAGCAAGATAGAGGGAAGTGCAGTGCGCATTAAGTGTTTGGATCTCCCCCTAATTCTGTGATAGTATTTATTACAGCGTAGATTTTTTTTGGCTGCTTCTCAATAGAATTACAAGTTAGCTTTGCAGCGAGCCACTGGCTGGCTAGCATATGTTTAACTCAAAGCGTATGGCTTTGTACTAGTTCGTTAGATGTCTGCTTAGCTTTACACCCCTTTTTAGCACATGCCTTTGGGCCAAAAAAAAAAAAAAAAAAAAAATTCAAACCAGAACTTATGAGTCAGGCATGATAAGCAAGTACATTATAAATATCACTCCCTTCTCTGAGATATGTTTGCTTAGTGATTTTGCACTTGTACATAATTGGACTCTTGTGGAGATTATTTTATGGAGATTTTGTCTCCATGGGGAACATACTGTGGTATGAGCAATCAAATGTAGGAGATGAGAGAATTTATCGTGCCGATCGCTAATCAGAGCGACGTAGCTACGGCAACTTGTGACATGTCATTTGTTCATTCTGCACACACTAGATTTTTTGGATCTCCTGCCCAGCTGCCCCAGCAGTTGGCGTTTACTTCCTGCCCTGAGTGTACACAACCTAGAAACTGTGACCCATTCTCCGACTAGACTGCGGTACCAGATTAGACTCTGTTTCCTCCATCCATCTGGCTCCTCTTCCAGGAATAGCTCGGTTAGCATAAAGCACAGCAGGTTTGTACCTCCTCTCAGGTACAATCCCCAAGGATGACATTAACTTCCAGTTTCTCACGTTCATTAACCTACAGCCGCGGTTCAACTCATGAAAGATTATTACTGGTGGTAGTGATGTCTGTGGCCATGCCATGGCCTGAAGAGGTCTGTAATATCTGGAGAAAGCCATCTATTAGCATTCCCGTTCATCTCAGTGGCAGCTGCTCGGATGGCGCAAGATCCCCCGGAAGTATGCAATTTGAAATCTGCCATGTTTGCTGAGTGCAAAAGGCTAAATCCTGCCATTTTTGACAGATAGAGGCCAGTGCTGGGAAGTGAGAAAGACAGTAAAAGCAGCTACGCTATGCTACTAACTTAATGTCATTTTTTCAGTAGTGTGCCAGATGGTTCAAAATGTGGGTTTTCTGGTAACAAGCTACTGCTTTTTTTTTTTCCTCAATAATTAGGAGTGTGACTTGAAAAAAAAAATGCTACATCAGTGTTTTTAATATATATGTTGTATTATGCATGCAGCTGAAGGAATAATCAAGCATGCTCTCTAACAATACATTTAATTTATGCATTTGGCACTTTTATCCCAAGAGACCTACAGTGCATTGAATTGACGGAATACATTTATACACATCTATCTATCTATCTATCTATCTATCTATCTATCTATCTATCTATCTATATATCTGTCTGTCCCGTCTCGTCTCGTCTCGTCTCGCCCGTCCATCTGCTAATTTGTTTGGTTCATTTTCAATACTGTCACGCTTAATTGAAATCTTGAGTTCATTCTTTTGTTGTCCCATATTTTTTGTGCCATTTTTATTTCTTATAAGAAATAGGGGGAAAAAAATTCTCATCCTGTGCTCATAAAATTCTAGGCTGTGACATGAACTACGGCTACTGTTTTTATTTTATTTTTTTTTAAAGAAGAAAAAAAAAAAAGAAGAATGAGCTTTCAAAATGTCCTACCTCAACTTCCTGATTCATTTAAAAATATAGGGGGCTGGAGGGGTGATGTAAAACTGGACTAGTAAGTATAGTGAGTTTCCTGTGACTAGGGAGTCTTCCTGTACAACGTGATTTCTTTTAATGTCCTGACAACCTATTTAGCCACGTAAAAGCAGCTGCATTTTTCAAGACATGTAAAAGCTGAAAAACTGTAGCATATGACACCTGGGACAGACTAGATGATTTCCAAATCTTAAGTGAATTTAAAACTGCTGGAGAATACTGACTTAAGGACAATTTCAAACCAATGTTTAACATTATAATCCTCCAAACGCAAACTACAAGATTTGGCCAGACCACAAAACCACACACCTGCCAACTGTTTTATTAATTTCACAGTGAAATCTCATGGAGACTCACGAGGTCAATCACATGGAGTACGATCGACAGCGTTAGTTGGTTCTCCTGGCGTGAATTTTTTTTTTTTTTTTTTTTTTAACGGGAAGAAAAACAAAGGAGAAAAAAAAGAATATGGATGATCTTTCTCAATACTCCACTTTCATGAAATGTTTGTAGCTGCCAAGCTATAATAGCATGCAACATTCAGTTGGTGAAGCTTGCTCACTCTCATTGGCTATCGTGGGTATCACATCAGAGGCAGCCCGATCAAGAGTCGCAAATTTCAAACATGTTTGATACTTACGAATTGAGTTTGGGGATGCTCTTACTCCAGGAAATCAGGAGATCCAACTCCAAGAGATCAGGAGCAGTTAAACATCTGAGTTGAGTTTTGCACAAAGTCATATTGTGACAAACCTCGAATTAGGCTACTCCCCCAATCGCTTAGGGGTGCAAATCGGGCTCCAAATCAGGCTTAGAATCTTCAAGTGTGTGACCAGTGTAAGGCTACAAGTGACAGTAACTTCCCCAACACTGATAGAGACACACAAAACTGAAAGAAATAAGGTTTAGAAGCTTTATGTAGAACACAGCATTTAAAGGTGCTCTTCATCTCATTCAGTATTCTCCTTGAGATGTCACGATTTCAGCTTATCTTCCCCACAATCTCATTGCTCTCCGACTTGCCATTGCTATGCATGAGTCCCCTTTTCACTGGGGTCCTTCAGGCCACTTTACCTGCAGATAAATGCTGTCCCCCCTATCAGTAAAGGGCATTGTCAGGACCTCTGCGTACCGCAGCTGGTGTTGTTAAATTAATGGAGAAGGGGGTGCTTCCTTTGCGCATGCCGGGATACTGTATGTTAAGTCTGTCATGTCTTGAAGCGAATATTTATCTGTGACCTCATCATTTGTTCAATATTGTCCTGACATTAGGCGCAGAGTTGCTTGACAGCTCCGGATATGCTTTGGCCATAGTGTTGTACAGATAAGGTAATGTTTAATGCAGAATAGAGAGCCTCAGAGAGATCAGACCTGTCAAGTGTCTTTATCTCTTTTTGTAAGCGTTTTTTGTGTCCACTGTGTATAGAATACCAAAGCAGGATATTAGAATAAACCACATGCAGGCCTAGTTGATAGCATTCCATGACAATGAACACATACAGGGTGTTAAATAAATATGTCTGAGCTGTGGATTGAAAGGGGAATTATTCATTGGTTGATGGTGTTTCGCTACAAGATACAGTTGTTAGTGTGTTTTGTGATATTGATGCTACATGTGTTGTCCTGGTATGTTATGGATAAATACTAGGGTTGTTCATTGATATTTTGTGATTCATTTTGTACAACCCAAATTCCGGAAATGTTGGGACGTTTTTTTAAATTTGAATAAAATGAAAACTAAAAGACTTTCAAATCACATGAGCCAATATTTTATTGACAATAGAACATAGAGAACATAACAAATGTTTAAACGGAGAAATTGTACACTTTTATCCATTAAATGAGCTCATTTCAAATTTGATGCCTGCTACAGGTCTCAAAAAAGTTGGCACGGGGGCAACAAAGGGCTGAAAAAGCAATACATTTTTGAAAAGATTCAGCTGGGAGAACATCTAGCAACTAATTAAGTTAATTGACATCAGGTCTGTAACATGATTAGCTATAAAAGGGATGTCTTAAAGAGGCAGAGTCTCTCAGAAGTAAAGATGGGCAGAGGCTCTCCATTCTGTGAAAGAGTGCGTAAAAAGATTGTGGAATACTTTTAAAAAAAAAATGTTCCTCAACGTCAAATTGCAAAGGCTTTGCAAATCTCATCATCTACAGTGCATAACATCATCAAAAGATTCAGAGAAACTGGAGAAATCTCTGTGTGTAAGGGACCAGGCCGAAGACCTTTGTTGGATGCCCGTGGTCTTCAGCCCTCAGACGACACTGCGTCACTCATCGGCATGATTCTGTCATTGACATTACTAAATGGGCCCAGGAATACTTCCAGAAACCACTGTCGGTAAACACAATCCGCTGTGCCATCTGCAGATGCCAACTAAAGCTCTATCATGCAAAAAGGAATCCATATGTGAACATGGTCCAGAAGCGCCGTTGTGTCCTGTGGGCCAAGGCTCATTTAAAATGGACTGTTTCAAAGTGGAAAAGTGTTCTATGGTCAGACGAGTCCAAATTTGACATTCTTATTGGAAATCATGGACGCCATGTCCTCCGGGCTAAAGAGGAGGGAGACCTTCCAGCGTGTTATCAACGTTCAGCTCAAAAGCCAGCATCTCTGATGGTACGTGGGTGCATAAGTGCATACAGTATGGGCAGCTTGCATGTTTTGGAAGGGACTATGAATGCTGAAACGTATATAAAGGTTTTAGAGCAACGTATGATCCCCTCCAGGCGACGTCTATTTCAGGGAAGGCCTTGTGTATGTAAACAGGACAATGCAAAACCACATACTGCAGCTATTACAACAGCATGGCTTCGTTGTAGAAGAGTCCGGGTGCTGAATTGGCCTGCCTGCAGTCCAGATCTTTCACCTGTAGAGAACATTTGGCACATCATTAAATGAAAAATACGTCAAAGATGACCACAAACTCTTCAGCAGCTGGAAACCTATATCAGGCAAGAATGGGACCAAATTCCAACACCAAAACTCCAGAAACTCATAACCTCGATGCCCAGACGTCTTCAAACTGTTTTGAAAAGAAGAGGAGATGCTGCACCATGGTAAACATGCCCCCGTCCCAACTATTTTGAGACCTGTAGCAGGCAGCAAATTTGAAATGAGCTCAATTTGTGCATAAAATTGTAAAATTTCTCAGTTTAAACATTTATGTTATCTACGTTCTAAAGGTCCAAATTGCAGTTTCAATGCAGCTTCAAAGGGCTCTACACAATCCCAGCCTAGGAATTCTGGAGTGAATTAATCCTTTAAGGAAATAATGTGTGTAATTATTGGGTTTGGCAATTGGTGTGGATTAATAAATATGCATCTCCATATAATGATACTGGGCAGAGGTTGATTTATCTTCATGAGCATCAATTAATTAAATTTTACCATGCAAAGACTTTCAAGCATTCAAAATATACATTTTATCGGTTAATGCATTCCCTGGGAATCAAACCCATGACCTTGTTAGCACCAACTTCCACTTTAGCTACAGGAATGCATTAACCATATATTGATGAATGTATTATCCATAAAGAACGAATTTCTCCATTTCTTGAGAAATGTGCACTTCTACAGACTTTTGTGTGTTTGTGTGAACATGGGTGGCTGTGATTAGTTCTTTCAAATCACAGAACCAGTTCAAATTTCAATTAAAATTTAATAAATGTGTTAAATATCAATGCTGAACATTGTTAATTTGTCAACTTTACCTAAAATACTGACAAATGTACAGGAGACAGTGTACTAATGCTAGTACACAATTCTTCAAGTTTAACTATGTACTGCATTTAATAGGGCTGTAAATTGAAACATTTAATAGAAATAAAAAAGCCAGAGCAATTAATTGAAATCTCTGCATACATCAATATTAGCTAAAAAAAGCACATAAAAAGATAATTTAATGATATTATATTGCTGTGTAGTGAAACATTGAATGGACTAAGCTAAATATTACGGAATTAAATATTATTGTGCCAACAGCAAACCATTTTGCAAGTGAATCTGTCGATCTGTTCTGTTCACGCACGACATTGTCCCACGTTCCAGATGCGCTTTTTTTTTTTTTTTTGGACAATTAAAACATGATAGATGTGCTGCCAGCAATACTGAGGTCTATTGTTCTTTTGACTGAATATGAACAGTGTTTTTTTTTTAAGATGGTGTATCAAATAAAATATTTTAAAAATGCAAGACCTCTGCTTTTTGTTCCATGTTGCTACACACCATCCATCTGTTTCTGAATGCAAGACGTGGTTTTTTTTTTGGTGATAAAAGCTGGGTGTAGCAGCATATAGGTGAGATTTAATGTAATTACATTTTTAATGATTTATTTTAGATAATTGCACTAAATTAGTGCATTGCATTCAATAATAAATTGATATATATTTATATCTGTTTTTATATAGATGCCTACAGATGTGCAAGCTAATTTACATACACACTTACACGCCAGTTCAGGAGTGCATGCATAGGGAACTAATAATGTAAGGCGTATATTCCTCTTTAAGTGTTTATCTCTGCACATTCAGGAGAATATGTCCTACAGGACTCAACATCAGCCGCTTCATTGAAATAATAAATGACCGAATGAGAGCAGATGCACAGGGGCAGAGATGCCCTGCAGGATCTGACACACGTGAAAGAGAAATGGCTTTTTTAAAATGAGTCGCACAACATTTGCCTTTATTAGATATCATAGCCATCCATTCTCCTGGCACCAGACAGACTCTGCACACACTGAGACCACAGCCATGGCTACGGATGAAGCAGGGAATGTGATGTAGTCATTCCCTCAGCTCTGCAGGCCTGCCATGCCATGTGTGGCTGGCACTTAGCACCCATGCTGCAATCTCCCAGTGGTCTACTTTGCTTTATTGAGAGGAGGTGGTGGAGATCAGTGCAGACACCGCTGCCGTGAGTGCAGCCAGGCGCTCCGAGCTCGGGGCACAGCTTGGGGTAAGATGGCACCAACCTGGTTCAATTCATCATGCGCTCCAATAATGGAGGCAGAACTGGCACTGTTGTGAAATGGAGGCTCTAACTGATGTCAGTGCCAATGAGAGAGCTAACTTATGTGCCATTGATTGGATCTTGTTTAGGAGGTATTACACTGCTGCCTGATGATGCTGTAAATCTCCCTGCTGTCTCACACGATAAAGCAGCGACTGACAGAGTTGTTTGTGATGTACTGTGTAGATTTTTGTAATATTTACCAGATCTCTCTATATACTGTGTGTGTGTATATCTACAGTACCTTTCAAAGATTTGGAGACAGTAACACATGTACATATTTTTAAAGAAACAAATAGTTTGATTTAGTAAGGATGCATTAAATTGATCAAAAATGAAAGTAAAGACATTTGTAATAGTAGATTTCTGTTTCAAATAAATGCTGTTCTTTTGAATTCAGTTCATCAAAAAATAGTTTGAAAAAGTTTGTTTCCACAAAAATATTAAGCAACACAGCTGTTTTCAACATTGATAATAAGAAGAAATGTGTATTATTTCTTATTTCTAATCACCAAATTAGCATATTAAAAATGATTTCTAAAGAAGGATCTGAAGAATCATGTGACACTGAATACTGGAGTAATGGCTGCTAAAAATTCAGCTTTGCCATCATAGGAATAAATTATATTTATAACTAAAGTTATTTAATTGTAATAATATCTCACAATATAATAATAATAATAATAATAATAATAATAATAATAATAATAATAATAATAATAATAATAATAATAATAATAATTATTATTATTATTATTTTAATTTATTAAATCAAATAAATGCAGCCTTGGTGAGCATAAGAGACTTCTTTCATAAACATCAAAAATCTTTTTGACCCCATATATTTTTATGTTTTAAGACATTAATTTATATTGTCCAAAGATTCCTTTTGTGTTACTCCTGTATAATATTAATCCAGTGCTATTTTTATGAGGTTGTTCCGTCCTCCTTGGAGACATTGCTACAATTATTTTATGGATTATTCTCACTTGCTTCTGTCTCTTCATGTATTCTCTGATGGATTTGTTGATAATGAGATCAGATCTCTGGGTAGTCCATTCGTTCTGTTGTCAGACTCCTTGTTCCTATCTCACTGGATTATTACAATATTTACAGAAGGTATGTTTGGAAATCTAAATTGATATTTCAATCTGGCACTCTAAAGCAGAAGATATGAACAACCATTGTGGAACAAATGTTTTTGTGAGCCATCTGAAGACTGAAGACACATATGTACTATACACATTGTTATATCCAGTTCTATCCAAACTATATCCAGAATATTGTAAGCCCTGTTATTTTTACATTGTGCGCAAGGACACCAGAAACTGTTTACGTGGAGAAAATCCACATTCAGGATTTCTACTGGTAATGCATAGCTAGAAGTTCATCCACCTAGTAGTTCCTCTGCTACAGGCACATTTAGAGCTAAAATAACATACATTTATGTATTGAAGAATTAGCATTTAGCACAAAAATGCAAGCTGCACATTTTTCTTTTTAAAGCTTCTTTAATTCCTTTCCGCTTAGACTTCTATTGTAAGCATTACTGTACAGCAAATGCGGTTTGTTCTCTTTTAGTCTCAAACTGAGCGAGGAGGTGAAATTGTCTGTGGCAATCGAAGAGCACATCACAGATACTGTCAGCAGTGCTAAACTTGTTTTGAACCCAGCACATTAAGGATGTCAGTTGGAGGCTATGCTGTTTTTGTCAGATTAGTTTGCAATACACATTCACTCTATTAGCATGGGAAACCCTAAAGCAATTCAAAGAAGGTTGCCCATGATTGCTTCACCCATCTCATTAGCAACCCAAATTATGTTTCTGGCAATGCCAACTGTATGTCTGGTATCATTTCAGTGGACTTAATGTATTAGTTGACTGTATCGCTTTTTATGTGGTAAGAACGGACGTTTATAAAATGTGTAAATTAGATTGCCTCAAAGGGATTATTATCTTAAGTGTCGTTTTGAAATGTATGTATTGAAATTGAGCTGACATAACTTTTCATGATGAAAAAGTGGTGGGAACCATGGAGCCACTGTTAATCAGTTCTTTTAATCCTGAAAGAGCAAAGCCTGTTTTTGTAATACACAAAGCGTTGTGCAATTAAGATTATTTAAGGGTACTACCGTGTCCTTGCTAACAACCAAAACTAGCTGCCATTGTGACCAGAGACACTTTTATATGTTGGAAAAGCAGGGGACATTAATTTTCTCAAGCACTGGAAAACTATACAAAGCACACAGTTCAGATGCTGTTGTGAGCCATTCGTTTGTACAAAAGGATACAAAGAAGTGAAGTGCATTGCTAACTGTTACCATGACTTTAGTTTTTTTACCGAAGAGCACAGTGGCTCCAGTGCCTTACACAAAGAACATTCCAGCAGTGTCTATTTTAATGTAACACAATAGCAAATGGAGGCCAAAGCCGAGAGGAGGTTGTAGATTTGTGTTGTCAGTCAATAGCATGAACTGTCCAAGTCCAAAAAATAAACCAGTATAAGAAAATTAGGCAGAGTTTTGGCCAGAAGGGTTGGTAACAACTGTGTCCAAATTGAATAATGAAATTATGGAATGGCTTTGCATTAGTTAGTTCTTAGTTTTTAGTTTTATTTTTTATTTTTCTGAAGAGACCCATTCCTTCAATATGCTGAGGAATTAACGAATTTGAAACTGGATTTTAAATTTGCTGCAGGAGCTGTAGGCACTCTGATCTATGGTCTTTCAAGCACTCCAAAGGTAAACATGTCACCATTTTAGCTATTTTATGCTGTTTAAATGCTAATTCTCATAGTATGTTGGCATTTCTTCATACAAGCAGACATGTTTTTTTTTTCTTGAAGAAAGATAGGAAACTGTCAGTTCATATGGTAACTTACTTCATCATTTAATTTCTATGCATTTGTTTGCTGAGCCATAAATATCTTATTCTTCCCACTCACTCAGTGTTATGTATGGAATCAAAATGGAGTTATAATGTGGCTTTTAGTCGATGTTTGTTAGCGTTGAGGCTAATCTGTATGCTAGTGCACTCATAAACACTGACAATTAGTTTCTCCATGAAAAGGGTGCAAAAATAGTGACGACTATAATAATTTGAAGTCCCTTCCACTTGAAACCAACTTTTGAGTTAAAATAAAGTCTATTGTCAATTCCTGATTAAACAGGAAATATGTAAACACAGGAAAGAAAACTGCATGTCAATTTCATGGGGTTTTCAGATTCTCAGAGTTTTGCAGTGACGATAACATTTTAATTGCTGTTAGTGTGAAGTCAGTTTTTTATATCACTGATAGCCTAGTCTTGCGCAGATCTTTTGAGTAATTGCATAGTCATTGTTGGTTTTGCGAAAATTGCTCGCGTTCATTCATCAACCCAAAAAACTGCTCGGATTGCATTCTGAAGGCAAGGATCATAAGGCCATATTTGTAGAAGAACGACCTGTCCTCCGGCATTTGGGCCAGTCAGTCGTGACCATTATTGTTTTTAATGAAATCTTCCCTCCACCAGTGCCTGACTTTTTATTGCATTATTGCCTCTCTCAATTCTTTTTCCTGCCTTCCCCAGGCTGAGCTGGCATTTTCCACTCTCTTTAATATCCACAATTATTTCAACATTAGACGAGACGTTACTTTGTGCTGTCTCAACAGACCATCCATCTTCGCATCTGCTTCCTTTGTTCTTCGGAAGATCAACAGAACCTTCCAGAGCAGTAAAGAGGAAAATTATTTTTCCTCTCTCCAAGCTGAAGCTTAAAGACCGTACAACACATAGAAGAGACAGTTTCGTGACATATGCTCCTCTAGGAGGCGCTCTAAATGATTAAGAGCAAGTTTGGGCAAAAATTAATTTAAGAATTTAATTATTTATTTTATAATTTAAGAATTGGCTTCCTTATGATTTTATGAGCTGAATTGACCATGACCCACAGAAAGTCGAATTGTAATTTGAATCGGAATTAAAAAAGTGGATTTTTCTGAATTACAATTCAGAGAAATTCAACAGGTAGTTGTATTCTGGGAAATGAACTGTTCTTCCACCCTTCCAGTCCATAAATGTATTTAATATAAATAAGTAGATGCACAGTAAATGAAGTGCTATTTTATGTTAGATTTCAGAGTTTTTTAAATTCTTTAAAAGAAAATGGTCAACATTGTTATTAAATGATTATTTATATACTATTATAGTATTATTACTATTTTTAATTATCTTATTTTTGCATTTTCAGTTTTAATTATTTTAAATTTTAGTCATTTTTGTTATGTACAGTTGTCTTTTTTAACAATTTCAATGCAATATTTTATAAAAACATTTTTAGTTAGTTGCAAAGGCAACATTGTAATTTTATTCTATTTCAGCTTCATTTCAATTAATTGAAACTTTTTTTTAAGTTTTAGTTTTAGTTAACACTAACCTGTATGACTTTTTTTTCTTCTGTGCAACAAAAGGTAGATTTTTACTTTTTCCACCTCTCTATACAATTAAAGTTGGTGAGGTTTAATGTTGTTCTGAGCCCTGCTTAAATGTGTTTTATGAACAAAAACAGTTTTCCAAATGTCTTCTTTCATAGCACGAAGTAAGTCCCACAAGTTTGGAACAGCATTTCAATTTTTGTGATTTTTAAGACTTTGACAAGCCACCCTTCAGAGTTTGTTTTGATGAATCTGCATTTTTAAGAAAATTACACTTGTTACACAGCTTTTATTTCATTTTAAGTCTACTTCCATAAACAATTTCATTTCAATTTGAATTTATTACCTCACTCCAAATTTCGGATAGAATTGCAATTTAAAAAGCATTCTTAATTCTTGTAAAACATATGATCTAATAATGAAACACAGCTATTTGAGAATGGCAGTCAATGAAGAAAAATGCTTTTTGCAAAATGGTGTAGTTACAGCATTTACAGTACCAGCAAACTAGACTGTTAACTTGTGAAACCTTGACCCCCTGCCCTTTGACCTTCTGACAGCACCAGGTTTCCAAAAATCTTTGAAGTTACTGTTAAGTGTAAATGTCATCCCACACATTTTTGTGTGAAGTTAAATCATCCTGCATATTCAGTCAGATATTTGCCTGAATTAAAACGCCCATTGTTTTTTCTTATGATTGTTTTTTTTTTTTTTTTTTTTCTTTTTCTTCTTTGTGTATGTCTACTCTCATACCGTCTCTCTCCCACGTATGCCATTCACCACGAACAGTAATACAAGTAAATGGAGCTTGTGGCTGTGGAGATGGACCGTTCTCATGAGCCTCAGTGGTGCAGGCTGGTGACTTCATCAGAGAAAGTAAACACTCATTGGCTGTTGACATTTGAGTGCCCTAGAGATTTTACTCTGTAATCTTCTTGTGAAGAACATTCATATTCATGCAGAACAATACCTGAGGTGATTTCCTCATTATTTGGCTGAAAAAAAGCCCTCTTTATAAAGTACCTTCACCTTTTAAACCCCAAATTGAGAATCGACTGCCACTTTAATAAGCATATACACACTTTCTTTCTGTGCTTTTCTTCAATAAACAAGAACGTTGTTCAATTTATCCTTGAATATTCACTTACCTGCTTTTATTGCTGTTTCTCATGTTCTGAGTGAACTCAAACCTCACTGTCTACTCTTCTTCTAAGTTTTACATAGCCTCTCAGTGTTGCCAATCCAGGAGGCAGCGCTGATCTTGTTCCAACGTCTTCAAGCTCTCAGATCAGTCAGTCCATTTCCACATCCCTCTCCATATTAGCCTCATTAACCACATTAGCATTCCTTCAGCTGCAAATGCGTGGTATGAGGCAAACGTGTTTATAAAACACCAGCTCCGTTGTGAATGAACTTAATGACATGGTTTTCTTCTAGAAGAAGTGTGGGTGCTTCCTTGATGCCCGCGGCCCTGTCATATCGCTCGCTCTCCACACATTGTTTTTGGCACCCATTTCGCCGCTCAGCGCTCATCATCTGTTTGCCACTCAGATTGGCATTGGGGCTTTTAAAAAGGCAGTGGAAAGGAAGGACTGCAGATGGCCGGGACACATGGTAAACGAGGCTACAGAGACACAGCGTTAGCTGCAGCGAACGATTAATGAGAAAACATACACATACTCTCTATCCAGATTCTCTTTCATGTCTCTCTTTCTTTTGGTCCCTCTCACTTCTCTCCTTTTGGCTACGCACTTTCAATGCAAAAAAATGGTCTGCCGACAAGAGAAGGGCAGATTTCCTCTTGCGTTTGCAATCCTGGCCTGACTTTCCGTATTTCTCATCAACGTCTCCTTGATCAGCACTTTTCATCTTTATTCACTTCATTAGAGTTGTCTTTTCCCCCAGGACACTGTCTCTCTTTTTGAGAAGCTTTTTCCGATAGCTCTAAGTTCCTTAATTAACCAGGCAATTAATACAGACGAGAGAGGCCTTGATGGGAGAAAAACAGTGACAGTGATCGGGAAATGGGCCAGGAAAACCGCTTGTTATGCGGTCCGTGCAGGATGGTAATCGCATGCACAATTTGCTTTTTCACACCACGTGTGTGTTGTCTATGTGTACAGAAGAATTTTTTTTTTTTTTGTATCTAAAATGGTTTGATATGCAGATATATTGAATTCACTCCCATCCATCCATCCGTCCGTCCATCCGTCCATCCGTATCATATTGCCCTCTTAAATAATTGTTACATTTATAAGTAACTGCTTTCTTAAGTGCCTTGATTGTATTTTAATTACTTTAAATTATGAGCAGCTTTTTGGAAGCAGCTTCTTTAAAACTGCCACAAATACATTGTGTTGCATCGCTCCACTCCAGTAATTACAAAACGTGTCTATATATCACCTGAGGCAATATAAATGATCATAAGTATAAAATACATTTCATAAATAGATGTCGTTAGATGAGTTGATCTGAATAATATGCCCGTGGCAACAGAATTGTATCCCATGCTCATTGGTTTTATTCATAATAGGAACATTAAGGCTCAAATGTCTTCTCTAGTGAAAAACTCGTTAACCCCCCGTCGATGTGAGCATCTTTCCGTGCCAAATATGAATCCGGTGACGACAAATGCTCTGAAGCCGGACTGGGAAAAGAGCTGTTATTAAAGCTTGGTGTTGTCAAAGCTGGTTGTGGTTAAAGATTTAAAAGGTCTTTGAAAGTGAAAATCTCTCCTCCTCCAACTCGTAAAATGGGTCATTGCAATGCAGCTCTCACTTGTCGCGTTGACGCATTCCTGCGTTCCGACAACAACCCGAGATTGATATCTCTCGACCTTGCCGTGTTAGCGCTGCGCCAGGAGCTGGTTGCTGTTTTTAGTGTTTTTTCAAATGAATGAGGGTGGGGGAGGGAGGGGTATGGCAATGCTTGCCGCCCGGTTCCCCGGCCTCCTAATTAGGGAGTAGAGTTCTGATAACCCTGATGGATTAGTGTGGATTGAGGGGAGAGAGAGAGAGCAGTTGGAAAGAGCCAGTCGCCCAGATTCACATTCAGCACAAGGTCACCTCATAACCCAGCACATGAATGGACAGAGCTGGAGTGAAGGAGACTGGCACAAAACATGGACACACACACACACACACACACACACAGGACTGGTGCTGACACACTGAACAAAAATGTGTGTGCGTGTGTTTTGGTGATGTCAAAAGTCATAATAGACCTGTCGCTGCCTTTTAAGATGTTAATATTAAAGCAAACAGTATTGACAAGAAAAGCACTCCGCTATTAATTAAATTCATATTTGTTCTTTATTATTAAATATTTATTTGAATAATTACTTGGAACTAAAAATTAAATGAGGCTACGTGTTGTTGTTTTAATTTAATTTGTTACTGTTTAATTTCTAAGAGAATGTTTAAAAGTGTACTAATAATAGTTTTTGCTGATATTGAGCATCACACAATTTCACTGATATCGGCTTCTGAACATAGGTTCTTTGTTCTCTCACTCTATATATCTCTTCTGTCTCTTCTCTTGCTTTTTCCCTTGCGGTTGAGAATGACAGTCTTATCGATAAGGATCTGCTACTAAATACAGCCGTGTGGTCCCTCTGGGCTGAGTGACTTTACTGTAAACCAATCTTGCTTGAGTCTAGGCAGGAATGGGCTCCATTATCACAATCTTTCCCGACTGAAATGCCCTGAGTGCAGAAAAGCTCAAGAACACAAGTGGTCAATCAGAGTTTGATAAGGGAGAGGATATTCAGTCAAATGCTTATCAGAATTCCCCCCTGATTCGGTTGACCCAACTCACAGAAGAGTTACAGTGTATAAACAAAACCGTTTGTCAAAATTTTGATTTATAATTCATAGAGCTCCTATCATTTATGCAATTTTGTATAAAAGTCCAGATATCTGCTCAAGAAACCATAACCTTCAGGATGATCTGCTTCTACTAACCAGTTCCCCTTAGTCTCACTCTCTGATGGCACATCAATGGATCATTCACAGACAATCTTGTACACAGATTGCACACAAAATGGCACAAAATGTCTCATCATTCTGAGCTCCAGTCTGATTGGCTGGTTTCTGCTTGGCTGGTGAACACAGGTTGTTATTGGTAACAAAAAAGTGGTTTATAGTATCGGGTTGATGCAGTGAACACTTCTAGAAGAGCTAGTTTCCAAATTAGCTAAAGTTTGTGAGCTACATTAAGGGTTAGTATAAATTTTAATGTTGTCTTATTTTTTTAGTTTTTAGTTTTCACTCTCATTGTTAGTTTTAGTTTAGTTTCAGTATTTTTGAGAAATCTAGTTGAACTTTTAGAGGTAGTTGTATTTTAGGGCTGTCAAAATATGTTAAGGCTGTCAAAGTTACTGCACCAGTATTTAACAGCATTAAATGCCTCATCAAAGTACTATTGCTAGTATCATTGCTAACTAGTAGCATTTTCATGTTTAATGCAAATGGCTTGTAATAGTATACCATGTCATCACAAACCAAACCTAAAATAAATTTGTGGCTGTTTATGTTTTAGTTTAGTTGATTTTGGAGTCATAGAAATGTATTTAGTTTCAGTTGGCATGTCCAAACTGGTCAGTAATTGGTGCAAGCTGGTCATTAGCTGGTTGACCAGCTTCCGATTTTCGAAAACCAGCTTGAACATCAACTTGGGCCAGTTATTGATCAGCTTAGACCAGCATGATTCCACCTAACATGCCATGTTTGTGAGCACCTTCATGGGTGGGTTGGGAAAACTCTGAGCACTGTGGGTTGAACATATAGGAGAGGTTGTCGCGGTTCTGTGTGAATGCAGGGAAGAGGCGAAGAAGGTCATTACTAACCAGCTTATCGACCCACCAACTTGCTTGTGCTTCACATACTGTAGGGCTGTTACTCACACTCACATACATCAGTGCTTATGAAATAGCCTTGTCATAAAGACATGTTTGTCAGGGGGTGTTCTCATTAATCAGAGGAGGTGTCCACTGCGAAATCGGCATGCTGGATCAAACATAATTACTAGTTATGCTGAAATTTACGAGCTGAAGGTAGCTCACGAATGCTCATCTATACTGAAGAGAAATTTAATTGAAAAAACGTACTGAAGGGCTGCAAACTGAGTTTTTAATTAAGTGTAGTCATCCCTTCATGGCGCCACACTGCGCCAATGCTTAAGTAAGCATTGTATCACTTAAAAGAAGAGAGCGTAAGTGATACAGGTCGTTCGCACCTCTGTTTTGATGCCGAACTTCTGTGCTGCGCCATCTTTGACATCGCCACCGCCGCTCTCCCACAGAGGTGAATGACCCGTGCCTAATTACCACTACCACCGAGACTCTGCGGTGGTGCTCCAAGGGGAGGAGAAACTAGCAGTCAGAGGAGAGCAAGAACAATTAAACGTGCCCCAGGGGTCCTTGCGATTCTCTTTTGAAGTAATTTCTCATTTTCACTCAATTACAGGGTTTGAAATGGAGAATTTGAGCATGAATGTTTGTATGCTTGCATTATCCATGTGATAAAGAAGCCAAACTGGATGAAAACTTATTGGAGAGCTCACTTCCAAATAGGCCGCTCATGACAACTTCTGCTGTTGCAGAATGCTGAGAGAATAGAAAGCAGAAATTAACTGAAAAAGGGATTTGAGACTGAAAAGAGGCAAATCCAATTTGATGGCAATCAAATTACAGAATTTTTGCTAAATTAGATTTTGATTTATCTTCGAGGCATCCTTGTGGACACCAGATGACAAAAAGCATTTGTTTCTAATTAGCAAATCATTCTGGCGGGATTGTTTTTGACTTCTTACTAACAAGAGCTTAAAACATCAAATGAAAAGATGTGGCATTTTTGCTCCTTGCAATTCATATCTTCGTGGTATGATTTTATTTATTTATTTTTTTATGCAGTATGGTGTTACGAATTTATTCTTGTAACCACATCTTATAATTAATCCTTATACAGACAGACCGTATTCAGAGTAAACTGCTCATCTCATTAACTCGAAATCCCATCTGAACGAAAATGAGTCTTGTTTGCTAAACTCTGGTGCGTCACAGCTCAACGCGTGTTTACCGCTTAACTGTCCGTCCTGTTTCTGTTAGGCATTTTATTATTTTTCCGTAGCGGCGTTTAGGCGGTGTGAGGGAAGGCTTTTTATTTGCTCTGATTCTGCCTGTAGTGCTGTCAGTAGCGAGCGGTACAGGGGCCTGTGAGCGAGCTGATACATTCAGCGAGTAGACAGACATGTCTGAACCTTTTCTCCTTCGCCTGTCACTGCTGCACCATGAGCAGTTCATCCTCGCACACACAAACCTCTCCGCACCGGCTCCCTCCAGCTCACTTCTCATTAACTGGGAATCATTTTTGGGGCCCGAAGACTTCTGCTTTTTTGCATGCTGCCTGTTTTCTCCGTACTTCTCTTGGGACTGTATGAATGAGTGTGGAAATCTGGGCTCAGGTATTTTATTATACATTGAACTTTCTTTTAAATCGCATCCCCTACCGAGCTTCTCACACCTGGTTCAGGGGTTACATATTCATTGTTTCCAGTTCACCGGTCCCCGTTTGCACAACTTTCCATAACAGCTTTGTAGCTGCGGTTCATATCAGTATTATGACTGCTAGGCATGGATCTGAGCGAGATTTCTCTCCACCTTGGATCCAAGGGTAGTGGGACAAATCACCTGCTGAAAGTGCTATTCCCTCAAAGCTCCAAATCTGTCCCTGCCTACGGCCTGAGATGCAGGGATAGGCTCCAGCATCCCCACAGGACAAGCGGTTTGGAAAATGAATGAATGGATGGATGAATGGACCAAATCTGTATTACTACAATACTCAGTTCTGCAGTGTTTTATACAAAAGAAAATAGGATGTAAATCAATGAAAAATTTATTTGTTTTTGAAAACAATTTAATGTTTACCATTAGTAAACATAATATTGGATTTTGTTTGGGTTTTACACTATTAAGGCCTGTCACACCAAGGATAAGTATAATTATAACAATAAATATATAGTTTTAAAAGTCATCCTAAATTTAAAAGAATAGTCCACACTACAGCTATATTGATAATGACACAGAGGAACAATATTGTTGGGCTCACTTTCAAAACATTACAGGATTACACTGACAGCCAATCAGAATCGATCTTGCTTTAAAGAGCTCAAGCATTTAAAGCGGCAGATGACATAACTGAAGCACACTTCCAATAAACTTAACGTTATTGTGCCTTGGTGTTGATGCCAGTATGCTATAGTTATCTTTATAGCTATTGATCTTGGTGTGAACAAGCCTTTAGTGATCAATCTTGGGTGTTCAAATTTCAAGATTTCACACTGTACATTTGTGAACCCTGAGTTTCTTATATGATCTTATATTTATCTTATATACTGTGTGTATGTTATCTTATATTTTCTTATCTTATACTTATCTTTATCTTATATTTCGAGTTCAGTAGCATTGATTGAATGAGGCAAATTTGCAACATGAAACTTTTTATTAACTTTTAATGGCAGTGAAATGCACATAAGCAAAAACAAGTAATGATATTTTTCTCAGACACTGAAGCTAGTGTGTGATAGTTTCAATGACTTCAATGAAATATTAATATGCTATTAACTTTTAAGTTAATATTGATATTAACTTAAGTAATTATTGTTTAATAAGGTAAGAAATGAGGCAGTTTTTAATTGGTTGTTTGTTGCAAAACAACTAGCTTTAGCATTCTATGGTTTAACACAAGTAATTCAGTGTTTGCATGGCAAAGGATGGAGTAGGATATTAAAACCCAATTCTAAAAGAGTAAAAACCTGCAAGTGTTAAAATTTTACCCAGGTTTTACAAAGATCTTATGTGCAATGTAAAAAATCCAGTTTGTTATCATAGAGCATACATTCACATTAGCTTGACCTTTAGCTTGATTTGAGCTAATTTTATGAAACCATTTTTTGTCATTTTATTGTTGCTGACACAATATATTATTAAAACATAAGCTTGGCAAACTGTTTTGGAGATGTATGTCTTTTACATTTAATTAGATCCCGATGAGTGGGGCTACTGAGTGGATTGACTTGCTAGTAGAGACTTTGATAGTAGGTATAAAGAAATTGCCTAAATGCTATCCCTCAGTTTTCATATGCGGCCATAGTTTTAATTACATTTATAGCCACAGTTTTAATCACAACTGAGTAGTTAGGTCAGTCACTCAATGGGTTGATCAATCAATGTAGGCATTTATTGACAGGCAGACTAATCGAAGCACAGTGTACAAGACGTGTTCCCTTGCTGTAGCGCTGTTCAGAGCCTGCTTCTCTGCAGTCTGATTAGTATTCTTCAGTCCCACTGTTATGAAACCGCAAAGCTCGTGAAGCTGGGCAGACTCATGCCTTGCAGGACCTCAATTGTGACCCTGTGAACGCAGAAGGTTTGTCCTGAAGCTTTGTCTGAGAGGACAGCTGCAGAGCTCTGCGGGACCCCTGCTTCCCAATAACCCAATAATGGCCACATCAACACAGGGAACAAAAGTGATAATAGCAAGTACACATTGTGCACTGCTGACTGGAGTCAGGATTTTAGTTTAAACTCTAAAGGGATGAAGGCGGTCAGCCTTAGATGGGATGCACATCCAACCATTTCGATATGGTTCATTTAAATCGCTGGTTGCTGTACTTTTGATTCTTAGTAGGATAAACATTAATAAAATATTACAAAGAAAGTATGTGTGTGTATATAGGTATATGTTTATTTGATGAAAAATACAGAAATTGTAATATGAAATAACATTACAGTTTAGAAGAACTGTTTTCTATTTCAATGTTTCAAAATTTCATTTGTTCCTGTGATGGTAAATCCGAATTTTCAGCAGCCATTACTCCAGTCTTCAGTGTTATATGATCTTTTTTTTTTTAGATTTATTTTTGGAGTATTTTTACCTTTATAATGACAGTTTAGAGTTGACAGGACGCTAAGTGGGAATGGGAGAGGGAGAGGGGGGGCGGGATCGGGAAAGGTCCTGCGACAAACCGGGATTAGAACTCTGGACGCCCATAGCGCAGTAGCGCTGTGTGTCACGTGATCCTTCAGAAATCATTATAATATGCTAATTTGGTGCTCAAGATTTTATTATCATCATCATCATCATCATCAATATTTAAGTTAATTTTTACCCTTTTTTTTGTGTAATTTCAGAAATTTTAAAAATTTAAAACGGTTCTTTCAAATTGTAATAATATTTTACAATATTGCTGTTTTATTGTATTTTCATAAATATAAATGGTGAGTATAAGAAACATCTTTCCAAACATAAATAAATAAATAAAATAAGTAAAAAAATATATATATATTTTTGACTAGTAGTGTGTATTTTTCTTTTCTTCCGTAGGAGGATCAATCATTTTGGCCCAGTAGTTGCCATAGTGTTTTTTCCCGCAATTGAAAGGAATATTTTTCTTTTATCTTTTTATCTTGGCACAGTCTTATCCTCATTTGCCCATTGTATTCAGCTTTCATTTTCACAAACATTTTTTTCACTCTTGTCATTCCAGTATTATTTCACAAATTCCATCTTTCTTTCATTCTAGCTGCTAAAAGTCTATTAACACTTTGTCTACCGCATGGTAAATTCCTGCTGACATGCCATTTCATAATGGGCTTTTAACATGTGTTATGTGCAGTTTTCATACAATGCTGACAGTCCGACTTGCCAAAAAAAAAAAAAAAAAAGCTCCTTGCTCCACGCAAAATCCTGCAACTCCTTTCCACTCACATACTCTGGTATCATTGTGTTCTCTGACTCTGTGTCTGCAGGTGTCACAATAGGGGGAAAAAAATATTCCTCTGACAAGTAGATGAACAATGGCCTCAGCTGTACCAGTGTCACCTTTTCCCATCTATGATCTAAACATAGCATGAACAGGCGCCGCAGATATGCTTATTTTGGCACGTCTTGATATATCAGATGGTGCTGATGCCTTCCAAACCTCAGGCAGCAGGTCTAAGTATGGTAGCATGATCTCTTCTGTTGTTCTGTCTGACTTTTTCTTTTTTTTTTTTTTTTCTTTTTAAAGCCAGTGAGTACAGACTTATTGACCTCCGGGTCATTGTGTTGGTGAGGGAATGAGTGTTTGATCAGATGGATGGAGAGGACTGATGTTCTGTCAGGATTCAGGATGTCTCTTTATCCCTACAGATGCTTACTTGCGATCATCATCGTAATCGCAATTCATACCGTTTCTCTCTTCTTTATACTGGACTGCCTGGGGCTGCAGCTTTGGTCAATCCCTATACCATTCTTTTAGTTCTTGTTTTGGAAATATACTCTTTTGGAAATAGATCTCTTGTCCAGCTCAATCCAAAACTACAAATTTCTTATTGCTCTCCATCACTTCAAAGAAATTCAGATAATAATAATAATATATATATATATATATATATAATAATAATTTAAATAATTAAATAAAAAAAACAACAATTCTTTCATTGTTATATATATATATTTGAATTAATGTAATTAATTCAGTAATGTAATGTTTAATGTTAATGTTTAATTCATATAAAATTAGTTCTTTAGGAATTTAATTAATTTTAAAAATAATTTAAAGTGTATTTTTTTTTTTATAAAATTCTGTACTTTCCTTTAGAATTTCAATTTTATCGAAAGACAAAGTATGATAATTTGATATGCGTATTTTAAAGGTTATTATCATTAGGAGTATATGCTAGCATTTAGATTAGCCACAAAGCTAACATACTGATGAAAGCCACAAAAAAGTTTTGAGTCTTTCAAATGTCAGTTCAGTGCTAGGAACACGGGGTTGGCACTATGTGAAAAGAAGCAGAAAAATATTGAGACAGAAAAAGAAGGTTTGAAAATATGGGATGAACCCGACAAGGGCCACACAATGGAGTATTTGTTCCTGTGACACTCTCTGTGCCTGAACGTGAACTGTAGTCATTATTCAGGATACTTCAATATCCTTTGATTTCTTTCATATTTAATAGAGAATCATGGAGAGTGACTAGAATGAGAACATTAGCCTGGTTCAGGTTCTCTTGTTCTTATTTGCCCAAAGCACAGTCTATAGTTAGCGGGTCAAAAGTTAGACAATACCTCTCTCTTTGATGTACCCTGCCAGTTTTGAAGCATGTAGATAGCTTGAGTGCCTGGATATAATGACTAGCATAATGTGCATAAAAGAACATTTCAGTATTTGTTCTCTCTCGCTCCCGTTCTCTTTGTACCCTCGCACATGCATACGGATATAAATGTATATTTTCAAATACTGTTTCATTATTGAAAGCTCTTTTATGTCTTTTTGATGCATGTTTCTTTCTCGGCTTAGAGGACAAGAGAAAAAAGTCATGTACGCCTCAGCGCTCAACACACTTCTTGTGTTGCTGGATTGGTCGCTTTATGTACATTTCACAATCGCATATCCAATTTTATCGGGTCATTGTAGCAACATACTATTGATTATTTTATCAGCACCATCTTAAAACGGTTATTGATGTTGGAAAATTGCCTCTGGCTTATAATAAAAATAATAGTTTTATCTCAAATCAATATATTACGTCCATTTTATTTATTTAAGTAACCATGTAATAAGCGAGGTAATGTACTGCCAGCTGGTCATTATTACAGAATAAACCCCTTCAGGATCACTTTGTGTCAGAGTCCTGATTATTCTTGGTTTAAATTGTGATAATGACCTGCTTTGTTTTACATTATGCCCTATGTATTTCCTTTCCCAGGTTTCACAGCTTAACAATAATAACTAATTTGTTTGGTTTGAAAGAGATGATGAAAAATGTATAGACACGTTCTCCAACATCTTCAGTTCAGATCTCAGTTCGGACTAGGGCTGCACGATATATTGCATGCGATAGTCATGCGCATCTCGTCAGTAAAGTCGGTTCTGTGATTACAAATAAATCTCTATCACCTGTTTTCAGATGGAGCGGCATTTAATACACAGAGCCGTAGTTCATTGACAAACTACACAATTCGCGCTCAAAATCGCAGATGCATCGCATGCGATAGTGAACGTGATATTGCGTAGCTTGTCAGTGAACTACGGCTCTGTGTATTAAATGCCGCTCCATCTGAAAACAGGTGATAGAGATTTATTTGTAATCACAGAACCGACTTTACTGACGAGATGCGCATGACTATCGCATGCGATATATCGTGCAGCCCTAGTTCAGACCATCAAGACTAATGTATTCATTTACTCTGCAACCAGAACTCTAAGACAGGGACTTCTTTTCTTTCTTATCCTTTATCTTTTGCTCTGTCACTTGCTCTTGTCTGTCTTTTGCTTCGACAGTCACAGAAAGTTCCTTGAAACCTTTGACCCAACCATACCAAAGAAAGACACAGGGAAAGAGACAGGGGTATCACGCACCTTTTTGAGGTGACACCAGTGTCAGTCCTGCCTCACTTGGTGCCCAAGGCAAGATAAGATATAACAAAAAAGAAACTTTTTTTTTTTTTTTTTTTGGTAGTTCTGTTTTTGTGTGTGAAGTAAAAGCTTTTTTTGTAGTTGTTTTTGAGTGTAGAAAAAATGATCTGCATGCAAGAGGAGTGGGTTTGAATTTATATATTATATATTAATATATTATTTTAAATTAGTGCTGTCAATTGATTAAAAAATTTAATCGCGTTAATCACAGTCATGGACTGTGATTAATCACGATTAATCGCAAATTTAAAATACTACGATTTACCTGCAAATGTGTTGAAATAAAGAAATGCATGACAAACTAGTTTAAGGAAACTACCTCCGCCAGGTATGAAACATATTCCTTATTATTCTTTTATCATTATTCTTTTGTTTTTATTCAGCCATTATACTGGCAATAACATGTTTACCAAGCCACATCGCTTCAATCCCAGTATACATTTAACCAACTATTATCAAAAGTATTTCTAAATAAATACAACAAAACAATTTCTTGCGACCTTACGTGAAGTATTATGACAAAATGCATTATGAAGAAGAATTGGACCTGTTCTGCATCTTGCTACATAAGACAATTTATGAGATTAATTGTACACTTTTACTCAAAACTCACTTTAAACCACCATCGAGTGTTTGTAATAACTTCCTTTTGTGATCACATGTGGAATTTGGTCGTTTACTGTTGTTAAAGTATGCTATTTATAGCCTTTTTTAATCGCTGCACAAACATTTCAGACATACACATTCATTATTGTTATGAAAATATCCAAATCTCAAGAAAATCACATACAAATCATATCCTATCGTAATCGTGTGTTTATTTTATTATATAATCTATAGTGGCTGTTGTCATGTTTATTTCTGCTGTGTAAAAGGCTTAAAGGGGTCCTATTATGCTCTTTTACAAAGTCTTGATTTTGTTTTGGGGGTGTACTAGAACATGCTCTCATGCTTGGTGGTTCGAAAATCGCATGATTTTTCACATAATTTACATTATTACAATACCTTTCTCCCCAGCCTGACACAAACGGCTCGATTAGTTCCGGGTTTGATGAAGGCCCACCTTTCCGAAAAACGAAATGTGTTGTGATTGGTTAGCTGTCCCAGTGCGTTGTGATTGGCGAACAGCTTAGACCGCGTTTCAGTACTGCCCCGCCCCTTGCCAAATCAGCAAGTTCGTCAATATTGCCATATCAATTCAGACCCCGAGAATATTGAAAAAGAGGATCGCGCAGAACCTGTGCACGCATGGATATTGCAAGACATATTAAAGTGGTAACGATATTGTTGTTTTTTTGGCTAAATCACGTTTTAGATAGGATGTCAACAACAGCTTAAAAATAACTGCATTTACTATGTACAGATAAGTGCAATGGTAATATGTATTATGTTTATTGTTCTTTAATTCTAACATTATAACATGAATTGCAGTGAAACTGTTACACAGTTGAATTTATTTATACCATAGTCCCACAGAGTTACTCTATTTGTGGCGGCATATATATGCAAATTAATTCTCTGCCAGCGGGAGGCGCTGTTGGAACGGGAGAGAGCGAGGTTTTCCCGGTAACGCTGTACACAAAGCAGAGCTCCTCTCACAAACACTGCTTTATCAGACATTACATGCAAGATAAAATGAAAATGACATCCAAAATTTTCTGAAGACAGTCGGTTTCCATCAGAAATACAATGATATAAAAACACCCGCACCGGGTTTAGATTTTGAAACTGCATACGAATTTCCGGAGGCGGGATTTATTTTAATGATATTCTAATGTGATGTCACAAATATTCTAATGTCACAAATATTCTAATGTGATGTCACAAATACAGGAAAACAACTTTGTAGTCCAAACGAGCTGTTCGTTGTAGTTCTTGAAAAGGGATTTTTTTAAAAACAAAATATCTCCCTTTGGAGTGGACTTTGAGATTTGTAACTTTGTAGATCTTTTTTATGCCCAAACATACACACTACACACTGACTAAAATTCAAAAAGTGAAAAAGGCATAATAGGACCCCTTTAACATGTATGCCCTGGCTGAAACTCACGTTGTTTGTGATGTTACAACCACCTTTCCGTTCTTAAGTTGCCAGGTATACATTCCAAGTATAATACACATTAGTAAAAGGATCTATTTTAATTTTTATTTGTCTATCTACACTTTGGCCGACCACGGTACATAATAAAAGTAGCCCAAAAAACCGCAACCCACGGCTCTGTAATTTCCCGCAACTGCATTTTCAAAATAGCCTAATTGTGCGGGAAAACCGCGACCCTGGCAACACTGGTTCACTGTACCCTTGTCACACAATGATAGATAACCTTCTGCGCTGCAATGACGGCAAGAAGTTGGGGTCAAACCTTATCAAGCGATTAATTTTGTTAAAAAAATATTAACGCGTTAAATTCTTTTTGATTAGTCGCATGCGTTAATGCGTTAACATTGACAGTATAGAGAAATACTACTACTAATAATTGTTGTTATTATTATTATTATTATTATTATTATGAAGAAGGAGGTCTCATTGACATCAGTGTCTAATTATCTGTGGAAGGTGTAATGATTAGGCTAAGTGTGGTTGAGTGGCGGATTTCTTTAATTTTTACAATAAAAATGCAACTTAAAATGTGTATCTATGATAATTCTTTGAAAGTTGCATTTAAATAAACCACTTGACCCAGAAATCTGAGTGGGCATGTGTTAGTGAGAAATAAAGAGGATTAGATGTCTGATAGATGGATAAGAACGTACAGAGACAAAATGCAATGGAAGGGAATAAGACAAAATAGAGAAAGAGAATGATAGCATGAAACACAAGGCAGACTGCTCATGGCTTGAGGCTACACTCCTCTGCCTCCTACTAACCAGCCCTCATCCAGCTCAGGACTCCGGGGCAGCTGCGATCCGTGCCACATTCAAACACACTCTGGCCTGGGTTGCAGCTTTCTGTTATTCTCTGGGTGGATTAGCGTGGGAGACTAGTAATGTTTGTGTATATGTGTGTGTGTGTGTGTGTGTATGTGCGTGCTTGAGTGTGATATTGTGCGAGAAAGCAAGTCTGATTCAAGCACAAAATAAGATTCATATTGCCAAAACTCACAAGGAGATTTCAAAGTTTTGTGAATGCAGTGCATCTGAGGAGCGGAGAAGAGGAACATGTTATCTCAGCCTGATAATACTCACTTGAGCACAGAGGGAAACTGGCAGAGAGGCAGTAACGAAGAGCATGCTGGTTCTGCCTCAGTCACAGATGCAGAAATATAATCAGGTGGAGGAGAGCTCAGGAGGACATGTGACAAATATTCGCTGAGATTCAAACATATCAGGCCATTTGACGACTTGTGGAGTGAGGAAATATATTTATTTTTGTTCCTTTTGCCAATTATGGATAGAGCAGTGTAGTCTTTTTAGACGTTTTTTTATAGTTAGATTTTTTTTTTTTTCCTGTTGTAGAAGCAATGTTTAATTATGATTTTGTTTATGCTCTTGACACAATAACTAATAAACATTATATGCATTGTGAAATAAATTATACGTAATATATTATACAGTATTAGGCCTGTCAAGTAATTACATTTTTAATCTAATTAATTACGTTATGTGATCATTTATCAAATTAATCGCACATCAATTTGGACTGAGAAATGACACCCCAAAATATCATTAATGTTAAATGAGAAAAGCATTCAATAGACATTACAAAGTAGCTTTAGAAAGAAATATAAACACTTTTTTTTCAGAAGCTGCATCTGACATTTATGTATATTTACACAGACTTTTCAGAGGTGGCATGAATGCATTTACACTGCAATTAGAATTGCATAAATAATGCTATGAGATTATTAGGTTTTAAATGGGCATTAATGGGTTTAAAATGGTAAAACGAAAAGAAATTACACTAAATATGCAGTGGTGGAAAGAGTACTGAAAATTTGTACTTAAGTACAAGTACTGTTACATTGCTGAAATAATACTCAATTACAATTAAAAGTACTGGTGTCAAAACAGTACTTAAGTAAAAGTACAAATTACTCTTCTCAAAAACTACTCAGAGTACTAGTTACTAGTTACTTTTTGGCCAGCGATATTTAATGATTTTTGGATTCATTCATATCAAAGATCTATGTGGATAATAGCTGCTTTGAACAAAACCCACTTTTAACTTGTTAGCAAAGTACATGAATTTGTGGTCATGATACAGTTATTTCTAACTTCAATACCTTGAAAAATATCAATATTAAGGTCCCCATGAACCAGAAGTTGCAACTGACTTCAGTGTTGTGATGCATTTTCAAGTGAAACAGAATATTGAATAAAGGGAGGGGTTTTATTGTGGCGCACCTCCTCTCCACCTCTTGCTCATAGCAGATTCACGGTTGGGTAGGAGTTGTTAAGAATATCTGCTTGTTAAGTCTGACATCATGCTTCACCACTTCTGGGTCCTAACGCTCTGCCAGACGCCCCGAGAAAACAACAAAGTGTGCCAATATACACCCACGATGTCATGTAATACTGAAAAAATTGTAACCCTAACCTTTATCTCCATACTGAAATCCCAGATGGCCAGACAGTGTTTCAACTAAAATATTAGTGTCTGGGACACTGTGAGCACGGAGACTGTAGTGTGCCCAGCAAAATTTTTATATGCTCAGCTTAAATATGTAGTATTAAATAGTGCTCATAAATGGCTGTTGAGATAGCATTCTCAAATGAAATGAGTAGAGAATTGGACCCGGAAACAGCGATCCTTACATCATGACTTGACTTAAGAGGATTCTCCCCAAGCTGTCAAACTGACGTCATCAGAGCGAGAACGCCATTCCCGAGCAGAAGCAGATTTTCAGTTTTTGATTAAAGATTACGACGGCAGACAATTATTATTATTATTTTTTTTCCGGTGTATTGACTTGCACGGTTTAATTGTTCACCACAAGACTAGTAATGTGCACTAAAAAAAGTAAGTAGGGTCATTTTTTTGATTTCATGACGACTTTAATCATTTCAATACCATTGGAAAAACTATTTATGAATATAGATATTAATAAGATATTAAGATTTTAATATCTTTTTTTTTTTTTGTCCATCCATTTTTTCAAGGCAATCATTGTCAAGCTTTGAGTGGTTTAATCCAAGTCTTATTAAAAGACACGTTCGCTTTATATGATGAACATATTTTCATATAGGCTTTTATTTACATACATATAAACAGTGATCAATTACCATTACAAAAATCTCAATCTTAAACATTTGCTCATTCTGTGTATTTGTGTCTTTAAAATAGGGTAACTTTGTTGCAAAAGTTTACAGTTTTCAAACTCAACTGAATTTACAAAAAAAGACAAGTACATAGTCAATAATAAAATTATAAAACAAATGACCTCAATTTAGTTGAGGTATTCGAAATATGACAACACTGAACTTTTTTAAGCAGTGATTTAAGAGCCATTTATGTTGTTTATTTTGAAAAATGGATGGCTTTGACCTGCAATGTCTGTACAATGTAGTGATGCAGTTAGACTAGGATATTTATATGTACAAATCATAAAAATATCCCATTCCAAAACATTTCTAGCATAAGCTTACATTGTAAAGAAATTAAAGATCAGGGGCGATTCTAGGATTTTCATTTCATTTACTGTACAAACACAAAATTTTACTGTTTGCACTTCTAGTACAACCCTCTTTCCTTAGCTCAAGTATGCAAACCTCTTTAATTGCCACATGCACTGGAATATGTATTACACTGAATGTTAAATTTTCAAATGAAAATGACCCCTCTAAAAATGGCCTAGCGACGCCCATATATAAAGATCTATCTTTGATTGTTGAAAGACTTTCTGGTGAATTTCACTTACAGCCAATAAAATTTCCTGTAACATTTCCATCGGTCAGGCGTGGATCTATTCTGAATGGTTGATAACCTTTCACAAAGTTTAATCCAGGAGTAAAGAGAAATAATTTCTACTTTAAAAGCACAGAGAGATCACGATTGCACACAGTCTACGCACAAGTAATATCGGAGTGAGAGGACAGGCAGTTCATTTGTAAAAATTAGGCCTATTTGAGAGCTCGCATCCAGTTTTCTGAGATTACATGACTGTGTTCTCATGTTACAATAAAGCATTCGCCACATTTGCGCGGGAATGATTAAAATTATGCGGAATACCTGCAATCCAGCGCGGACATTCAGACTCTGGATATGATAGATAAAGATAGGAGGCGATGCGTGTCAAACTCACTGTCTGATGAGGAGAGAGAGAGACACAGCGTGTATCGGTGTATAGACGATAGATACTGTGGCGAATGAGTAATGGAACCGTGTCAGATATTTCATTATCGGGTATCAAAATATAGATATTTAGGATAATACTACCATGTCATTTGTACAGCTTTAAAAATGTACTCAAAAAAGTACAAGTACCCGGAAAAAAAAACTTAATTGCAGTAACGTGAGTAGTTGTAATTCGTTACCTCCACCACTGTAAATATGAAACTAAAACCCACAGTAGGTGATTGTCTTTATGAATAGGTCATCATTGGTTCACTCGAATAGTTAAAAAATGTGGTGAAACATTGCTGTGTGTTGCTCGAAAAAGCCCAACAGTTCTGCTGTGACTTAGTTTGGAACTATTTTCGTATTTGAAATTGAGCAATAGTGACAACGTGTCTAAAACACAATGCCTTGTTTATTGAACTTTTGCAATTGCACAGATATTCAGGAAAAAAATCAGCACACTTGTTTGTGTGATACTGCTAATCTATATGACAAATATAAGACAAAAAACATACAGGGGCATTTTTGCTCTCATATCTTGAATATTAGAGAGGTATACCTGCATTCTAATAGGTTACATCACACAGTCAGTTAACTGCAAGCAACTGCATGCAGTGTAAGTGTCGTACAGGTTTGGGGTGGGACGGGGTGCGTTTGAGCTGACTATTGGCTTACATCACCAAGTTGTCTGATTTTTAAACTCCTCCACTTATGGTTACAGCAAATGAACTACAGACAATTGCTTGTCTGAAGGCTGCAATTGTATCATCATGACAGGATTTAAAATAACCATATTCCCCAGACTGTTCAGTGTGTCTCTGTACCCACCTTCCTCTTTTTCTCACTAGTTTTGAGGTGTTTATTTCAGCACAGCTTACAAACACCTGGTCTCCTCGGAATCTCCTGCCAGTGGGATGCGGTCACGACCTTTAAACCCAGAGAAACTTCACACTCTAGTTCTCCCTTTGAGCACCTGTATAAATGTGTGTGTGTGTGTGTGTGTGTGTGTGTGTGTGTGTGTGTGTGTGCATGTGCTCACTGTGTTAACAAGCAGCTTGCCAGGTGTTTGGAAGCAGCGTGCGCTATGAGCCTGTGTGAATTTTGCCAGGTAATTAGGGAATGTTTTTTTAAAAATCACTTTTTCTGTTAAACAAGGATGTTTGTGCCATTTGCTTATTTCTTTGGAGAAGGCTGCATGAACAATTGTGTATGAGTATGTGCACAAATCATCTTGTTAATTAAAGGATCCAAATCATTCCTCTGCTAAATCGAATCAACCCAGAGGTACAGAGCGAGACAGTGAATCCCTCCCATTTGCAGTTCATTTTGGGGTTGATGAGATTTTTCTTTTGTAAGTCCAATCAAGTTCAGTCAATCATTCAATATTTCCTAGAAAACAGTATGTAAATACAGTAATAAACTATTGCCCTCTTGTTATGTTGTATTGTACACTAACAAGACTGACATTTGCATGTTTTAAAGGTAAAATATATTTGTCAAAATCAGATGATTTATTCAGGTTGTACAACTTTTGTTTCATGCAAACCTATTGTGGATTATTTATTTATTTAATTATTGCTTCAGTCCTGGCTCAGCTACTTTGTTGACCTTCTCATGGTTATTAACAAAGAAGGTCCGTGGTTATTCCTGTACATCCTGCACTCATCCATCCATAGTCCTTGTCCCGAAACACAGAGCAAAATGGGAGACAAGTAGTTTTTTTTCGAGGCCCTGCTCGTGAAATTACAAACAATGAGAGCCTGAGGTCACTGCATTGAGCAGAAATGTCGTTGCCCTGGTTTTTGGGGACTGTAAGTAAAAAGTCTTTGTGTCAATACATCTGTTCTACTCTGACACTTTTATTGATGTGCTAACTGCTCAGTCGACATGCCAAAAAAAGAAGTTGATGGGATATTGTAAGTTAAAAGAAGATTAGATCAGCATAAATGCAATATGTGCTCAACAGATCAGTGGATATTTAAGGCAAAACAAGAATCTCACCCAAGTTTCAATCTCTTGTACTGAAGACCTTGGAAACAATATTGTGTTTTAAGGTGTTACAGCGAGCAGGAGAATGTGTGTATGTTCTGATGTCATGTGTGCACAATTCTGCTTGAAATAGTAAAATCCTAAACAGATTTGTATGGAAATTTTTCTCACATTCTTGGGAAGAATATGGCTGTATGCATAAGAGCATAATATGTTATTAGCAAACACCTTTCCTGTACATGACACCTACAACTATAATTCTAACCATATCTTACTACATACTGTAGCTCACAGTATGTTGTGTGTGCAATAGTATTGTAAGTGTACACAAACAATATAAATTGGTTTATTCACAAACAAGAGTTTTTCTTAGGGCATGGCTTAAAGTCACCATGAAATCAAAACTGACGGTTCTTATTTGTTCATGGAATATTGAAGTGGTGTTTATAAATGATTTATCTTTGCACATCATAATTGTTATTCAAAACCTTTAACTTCCCCTCCCCCTCACAACAACATCTTTCTCTGATAACGTGCGCACCGGTGTCAAAGCGGGACAATAATCCCTCTCTTATAGCGACCTGTCATTCACATGAAATTGCAGCAAAGGCAAACTGCAATCCCATAAATTCCTGATGAGCGAAATTAAGTCTCCCACTACTTTTTTCATTTAGAAAGCTGTTTCACTTGGATATACATTACAATAGTGAATAATAGATGATCGCGACCTCTGTTTAATGCTGATTTTAAAATACAGTATAAAAAGACAGATTTTGCTCCCGCTGGCTTTCCATAGTCTGAAACACGTTGCATCCAAACTTGCATACTTCCCTACTACTGTGTAGCAGGCGAAAAACAGTATGTGAACATAGCAGTATGTGCAAATTCAGAATATTCATAAAAAAGAAGGCAAAAAGTAACCAGATGCTATTTTCGTCGTGATTCTGAAGTGTGCATCCACTTTAATATCCCATGAGGCCATGGGAGAGGATTTGTAAATGGCAGTGTAGCGACACAACCAATGCTGGTTGTTGACAACATGACAGATATAGTACATCCAGATTACATGCATTCTACATGAATTATATAGAGCGGGTTTCTTTTAACGCTTTAAGTAATTACTTGTTCAAAAGAAGTACCTTCTCAGAGAGTATGTGATTTTGAATACATCCACAGATAACAGGTGACAGTTCTATTTAATTGGCTCATAGAATGCTTTAAAAATGCTGTTCAGTAGTTAGGAAGCTTATAAGAAAAGAAAACTGATGGATTAGGCAAAAATTCCAAAGTTGATGGCATCAAGCATTAATAAAAGAGTTTTGCAAAAGAACAGCACATTTTCTGCTTTTTTTTTTTTTCGGGACTTGCATCTGGATGAACCAAAATAAACAGTTTCCTTTATCATCTTCTGTGTTATTGCAGAACAGAGCACTGCGCAATAATTTTAAATGAGTATTCACTTTGTAGCAGAATAAACAACATGAATCAGATATATAAAAAATAGACCAAAATGCGGTTTGTGAGACTACATCAAATATATATATAGAGTAGAACTGCAAATGAGATTTTTTTTCCTTTTTTTTTTTTTTTTTTTTTTTTTTTTTTTACAAAAATAAGGCATGTGGTAAAAACCGTAAGTAGCCAACTCCTGTTGTTTTCATCATAACATGTTTAAAAATTAAATGTACTGTTTTTGTGTGAGAAAAAATAATTCATCTGTCCGAGACCCATGTTTGGGTGCTTCAGCAGCAATACACATCTCATCCTTCAGTTGTTCTCAAGTTCTCAAAGGTTATTGAATGGTTGACTCCAGGCATCAGGTCCAAACTAGTGGCAGTGATCCAGTGATTAATATGGCGCTGGTGGGCTATGATTAGTGACTCTGACAGCCCATGAATCTTGGCTGTGACCATCCCTCCCTCTTTCTCTCCCTCTCATTTCGGGGTAACCTTTCTCTCTCTGCTACTCTCTCAGCAGGAAGCATTCCCTACAATTTATAGTCCATCAGGGCTGCTCTATCTCCAGCTTGCTTCCATGAGAGAGAGAGAGGTGCTAATGGAGCCTCGCTCTTATCACAGAGAGGGATGATGTGGAGGGTGAAGACGAAAGATGAGCACGAGAGAAAGGCGGATGGTGCCACGGTTTGCTGTAACTTTGCCGATATGAGCGTTTGAATGGAAAAAGCCCTCCAGATGCTGCGGGGGCGGCTCATCGAGCCTCATCTTGGCTCGTGCGCCGAACCGCACGCTTTCAGTCATTCACTCATGGGCTCTCACGGACCAGTGCGCTCATTCACGCACACGCGCTCTCTCGCTACCCCCCACCGGTAAAGTTTTGTCACCGCACTTCCACGGTTATCAGCTTTGGACCTTGTGGCTTTGGTATCAGTGTAACGCAGGAGTTGGGAGTTCACACCTGTAATCTGTTTCAAAGCCGATCTTTTAGACTGAGGGAATCCCTATGTAAATAGCGCTCTGCTTGCACGGTGTGTCCAAGCCTTTTCCTTTGAAATTACCTCTGTGAAGCGACCAGGCTGTTTTGGCAATGCAGTCAAAATAGCGAGCGGCCCTTCGTAATTTTCCCTAACCCCCTCCTCCTCCTCGTTTTCTTCCGTCATACCCGTCTCTGCGCGGCCCCGCGGCTGTGTGACTAACACAGACAGTCTTTTTAAATCAAAATCAAAATAAACTCTCCTCAGATGAGGGCGAGTGGCCTTTGCCTGTCTGTTTTTATTAGTTAGGCGAAAAATGAAGGCGAGCTTGACTGTGCTTTCTTGCATGCGCGGGCTGTGGAGAGATTCTGCCGCTTTATTCACGCGGCATATCGAGGAAGATGTCATGAAGTGTGAGGTTATCTAATCCCTGTTGTGCGCGTGGACGCACGTCTCTGCATGCTAATGAAGTCCGCTATAAGAGCAATAAAAATGATATTAAACTGTATAAAAGAAACGCTCAAGGGGAGAAAAGAAGCCGGCATGGGAGATATCACATCCGCTGATGGTTCAACTTTTTTGGAGATCTGATCTGTGTGTACTGTGTTCTTTTTACTCGGGATGCTTTGGCAAAAGCACTGATGCACAAAAATTCATAATTTAATAATTTTAAAGAATGTTTACATTTGTTTAAATTCAACATTAATGATGATTATAGAATTTATTATAACTATTTACATTTAGAATCAATTATTAATTATATTTTATTTATTTTTTTATTATTATTATTATTATTTTTTTTGAAAAAGCATGTATTGGATGAAACACATTTTAGATGCGTACAAAAATTTGCAATGCTAACTTTTAAAATCACTTTCATTTCAAGCTAGAGGCTTTTTCCTCTTTGCTGTCAAACAAATAAAGAGAAAATCTGAGTGAGTAAATATTAATTGAATAAATATTTAAAAACAAATTAATCAATAGTTTATATTTAACTTAAAATAATTTGTAAGTCCCTGAATCAAAATTCAATTAGAATTGTGCGATAACTAAACATCCCCACCTGAAAGGGATGTGATCTGATTGGAAACTACATAAAATCCTCTTTCACATCCAGCACTGCCCTCATCCGGCGGTAGATTTTGGGTCGTACCACTGGGCATGAGATCGAGCTGTCAGACTCATGTTGGAAATATCCTCTTCTCCTTTTCTCACAGGAAGGGCTTGTGATTTTGTGATGTTGCTGTGAGGCCAGGTGAGAGGACCGCCTTGAAATAGAGGCCTGGGTGAATGTTAACTGCTCTGCTCTTCTCCTATCACTCTGTTCTCCTCCTTCTTTCATGTGGTTCTCAGCTGCCCAGGTGGAGCTCTCCTTCACCCCTGCCCGTCCTCAGTGCCCCTGCTGTCAGCTGACTGAGCTTCAGGATATTGTGCCTTGCTGTAACAGAGGCTGCTTTCCATTGCCTGCATTTTAGAATAATCTCCAAGTGCTTTTTACTGGAGAGAAAAAAATTGAAATATTTGAGAATGGAGTAAAATTCCTGTCTGATAAATCCAAAATAAACCCTCAGCTTTGTAATGGATAATGCATTTACATTTATTAATTTGGCATCCAAAGTGACTTACAATTGAGGAATACAACAAGGTATTCATCATAAAGTGGCAAATAAACACAAGAAGTGCTCGTAATGCAAAGTTTCAGGCATTGATCCGATTAGTACACGCTAGCTTTATTTATTTATTTTGTCATTCGTTTATTTATTACGAATTACACTACTGTTCAGAAGTTTGGGGTCAGTAAGATTATTAGTATATTGGAATAATTTATGAAGGATCATCTGACACTGAAGAGACACAGGAGTAATGTTTGTTTCTTTGTTTATTTATGCATACATGTTTTCAAAACCCAAATGTTCATTGTGTTCTATGACTTTTGTAACCCAATGTCTGTATATCGACTAACAGTCAAACTCCTTTCTGTAGACCTACCAGCATTGACCATTTAAAAATCCTAATTCAAACCAGCTTCCCCATGAATCACAACAGCTTTTGTGCATCATAAGCATGCATACTACCCACTGTGCAAACAGAAAGTTCTTGTTTTGAAGTCTTTTACGGTATAGACAGACATTTAGGGAATGAGTTGCTTTAAAGTGCTCTCGTAGTTCTCTCAGTGTTACGGTCTCAGTGAGGGGCTCTTTGCGAGTGATTTATTGGTCTAAAGTGCTCCTTCCTGATTCCATCCCCGTTCTTTTAACTCAACTCATCTTCTTCTGTGCTGCACTTTGGCTTTGTTGTTTTGCTAGATTCCTTCCCTCTATCTCCCTCACTTCTTTTAACTCCTTTACTGGCTTCCTTCCATCCGCACAATATTTTTCAGCCTTTTTTCCCCCTCTTCTTCGTTGCCAGTCTCTCCAACTCTGTCACTCTGTGTGTGTGTGTGCCTGCCTCTCACTACTGATTTGATTTGGTTGCGTGACGGTGTGTTTTGAAGCCCCTCAGGGCCGGCAGTTTTGGGTCGGGAGTCTGTGTGGGTTTGATTCCTTTCACAATCGTGTCCAGAGTCACTCTCCCTTAAGCAGACAAACCAGATTAGAGTCGGCTTCCCTTTTCTGCCAACGCTGTAAACTGACAGTGAATTATCCTGGTTAGTTTACACGCAGAACAGTCTTACTGGATTCCAGGAGCCAGGGATGTATTTTGTTTAGACAAGTTCTCAGCGCCATGGCATAATCCCATCTACAATGCAGATGAAGTGTGTGGAGAGAAGAGGAGTGTTAGAGGGAAAGAGGGCATGACTGGGCATGAGGCGAGAGGATCACTCCGGACAGCTGCTCTTAGGATTAACGCCACACTTTGAACTGACACTGGGATGAGATGCCACGTATCTGTGGGCTTCTGCTCATAGACCGCTCTGCTGAAAAGACAAGCTTAAACCAGCATGAGTCCAGGTCGGTTTGTGCTGGAAAAATCTGTTCTTCATAAAAAGAGGGTTAATGGGGTTAATAAAATCTTAAGTGAGAAAAAAAAACCCTGAAAATCAGAGTGAAAAAACAATTCCTATATTTTGTTAATTCATTTTTTAAGGTAAAAAGATCAGAATGTTTATTTTAAATCAAACCCCCCAAAAATAAACTAACCCCACCGAACTGAATGGCATTTAGTTCCCTATCAAAAGCATTTAGTTCCCTATTTAGTTCCCTATCAAAAGCTACTCTCGATGCTGCGTTTCAATAACGCTGATGAGAACATTCTTTGTTCGACTGGTTGTGAAGCACGTGTGTCAAACACGCCAAGAATTGGCTTAAATAACCCTCGTCACCCTCTGTGGGTGACGTCATTGATTACGTGCACCTGCAGGTTATAAATAGACGTGAGACGTACACATCTTCAGGTTTCTTTGTCTTCAGAGACTGCTTTGTGTGTGTGTGTCACGCTGAAAGCAGTATCATTGTAAAGTGAAAGTTAAAAGCTTGTCGAGTTAATCTGCAAGAGATGTGTACCTCCTTGTTACGGCTCATCTCTGAAGATGACTCGCATGAGTTTTGTTTTGAGTGCTTGGGGTAAGAGCATGCTGCTCTTGCGTTCGAGGGCGGCAACTGTGAGCACTGCGATTCACTTCCTATCCGCGTGCTTTGTGTTCGGCTCGCCTTCTTTTACAAAGAAGGAGCCGCTGCGCCCTCGTTAAGATCGCACTTTGATGCTGCAGCTCTTGATTCTGTAGTTATGGAATTGAGAGCGCCGCCTCCCGAGCGCTCCTCCCGCGATTGTAAACGAATGAGGAGTTACTCGAGGTGATGACTCGTGCAGTGTGAACAGATTAAAACCAGATTGGCCACAAGAGCAGTAGACCCCTAGACGCTCCAAACTAGAAGACAGTTTTCTGTCAGGTGGTCAGGGGGAGGGACCTCAGCGATGGTCTCTCCCCTTCTTTGGTGACCTCCATGATGAGAGAACTTGTTCATGGAGTAAGCCATATTTGTCCTGTGTTTTTTGTGCCTCAACCTTGAATTTTTCGACTATTGTGGATTCAAAGGCACAGGGCTACATGATGATACCCCAGGTGGAAGAGACGCTAGCGTGCTATCTCTCCCCTGGGGGTGAATCATCACTCGAAATGTCAACACTCCCTACCAAGCCATGTAGAGCAACATCTACACTTGTAGGGAGAGCGTTTCATGCAGCAGGTCATGCTGGTGCTGCCATGTACACCAGAGCGGTTCTGCAGGCATATCAGACTGACGTTCATAAAGATCTGAGTGCAGGGAGGCAAGGAAGCTCGAGAAAGCTTTCAATAAGTTTCTCCCCCACCGTGTTCTAGTGTCGGGGCTGTCGGCCACCCAGTCCCAACACGGCCCAGCTTCTCTGAGGTGAGAAGCCCAAAAGAGAGTGTGCGAGCCATGCGCCCCCTCATAAAGACTGGGGAAAAGCTCATAGCACTCAACAGCCAAGAGGGAGCCGGACCTAAAAAAGGTCTTTACGACCAGAAGGCAGTCCTGAGGCTGTGCCCAGGACAATGGGTGTATCCCCTCGGGGAGGGCTGCGGAAAACTCCAACGAGGGAGTAGGGGCTCCTTCCTGGCACCCTTAGGGGATCGCTGTACAACTTCCTCCACTGGTGTTTCGGGGGTCAGCAATCTCCAGTGATGTTACATGTTTGGTTGTTTCCTGCCGTGTTTCAGGACACCAAATATTTAACATTCCCCCCAGCAAAACAAAGTGTCACCCCTTTCAGAGAATTTGACAGCGTGGAGGCTACTGCCAAATAATCTCTCCTTGGGTCGTAAGGACTCCACAAGAGGGCTTCAGGATACAGTTTGCATACCATCCTTCACGTTTCAATGGCGTGGTCGCCACTACCATGAAACCGGAACAAGCGTATTCGTTGACACAGGAAATGCAAGCTCTTCTGGACAAGGAGGTCGTAGAACATCTCCCCTCCAAGACAGAGAGTCGAGCTGCTATAGCCAATATTTTCTGGTTCCCAGAAATGATGGGGGGTTGCGTCCAGTCCAGATCTTTGCGGGCTGAGCAGCTTTCTATGAATGTACAAGTTCAAAATGCTGACTGTCTATGATTGTTTTTCTCAGATCCAATCAGGGGATTGGTTATCAACAAATTATCTCAAGGACGCATACATTCATTTAGAAATTTTGCCACAACGCAGGAAGTTCCTGAGGTTTGCTTTTGGGAGTAGAGCTTACCAGTATCGGGTTCTTCCATCTGGCCTAGCCTTATCACCCTGCACATATGCAAAATGCATCGATGCAGCTTTAGCATCGGCGACTGGCTTATTTGGCCCAGTCTTAAGAGCATGCGTTTCGACATTGGGATGTAGTCCTCGCTCTTCTTAACTATCTGGGATTGCGACTCAATGCCAAGGAAAGCGTTTTTTCTCTTGCCCAGGGGACAATGTATTTAGGGGTTAACAGGATTCTATCATAATGTGGGCACAGCTGTCTCCTACACATATCGAATCCATTCTGAACACCCTGAAGGGTTTTGGGCTAGGCCAGAAAGTTACTGTACATTACTTTCAGAAAGTTCTAGGTCTCATGGCGACTGTATCCATGTGAAAGCTTTGGACGTCTTGCACATGAGACCATTACAGTTGTGGCTCAGAGCCAGGGGATTTAATGTAAGGGCCAATCCCCAGAGGCATATAAGGGTTACGCGCTAGGGCCTCGTACCCTTTCTATGTGGTTCAGACCCCGGTTTTTGACTTTGGGAGCAGATTCACTGTTTTCACGATTCACGAATTGTGGAGCATGCTGTTACTGCCCTCGAGGACGCTGAGTGCAAGCACTGTAATCACTTCGATTGGAGTGCTCCACTCGAGGCTCGCTTTCTTTCAGGAAGGGACGATTCTCTGCGTCCTCACTGCGATTGTGAGGCTTGCATGTCAAGCTGGCTGAGAGACGAGGGGCGTGCGAACCACATCTCTCTCTCACATTCTTCCCGATCGCTCTGCTCCCAGGAGTCCTGGCCAAGGTTTGTCAACGAGGGTCTCACCTCTGACTGATAGCGCCCCGTTGAACGAACAGAGTGTGGCTCTCAGATCTAATATCCCTCCTTGACGGCTCGCTGTGGGCGATTCCGGTCAGGAGAGTTCTTCTATCTCAGGCATAGGGGACAGTTTTTCATCCCCAGCCTGAGTTCTGGAACCTTTCATCTCTGGCCCCTGAGGGGGACCGCAAGAGATGCTGGGTTTCCAGCAGATGTACTACAGACTATTCTGATTGTTAGGACTCCTTCCACTAGAAGAAGTCATGCCCTCAGATGGTGCTTTTTCGAAAGTTGGTGTATGAGACACCATGCAGACCCAGTTCACTGCCAGGTTGTTTCAGTGCTGGAGTTTCTGCAAAAGATTGTCCTCAGGCACACGTCCTGGTACTTTTACAGTCTACGTGGCTGCCATTTTGGCTTGCCGTGTTCTGATTGATGGTGTTTTTGTGGGAAAGCACCCTCTAGTTGCTCGTTTTATACACGGAGCTCAGCGGTCGAGGCCGCCCACCGGAGCGACAGTCCCTTCGTTGGACTTGGCTTCAGTGCACAAAGGGTCTGGTTGGGACCCCATTTTGAACCACTAGAGTCAGCGCCTGTCAGGTTTCTGACTCTAAAGATGGTTTTTCTCATGGCTATTACTTCTCTGAAGAGAATTGGGGATTTGCAGGCTCTGTCAGTCTCGTCATCCTGCTTAGACTTTGCTCTTGGGCTGGTCAAGCTATTTTGCATCCTCACCCTATTATTTTCCGGTCATTCTTGTAGCCTTCTGACCTCCACCGTTTATGACACCGGAGCAAGAAGGACTTAATTTACTGTGTCCAGTACATGCTCTTCAGATTTACATCCACCGCATTAGCCAGTGGCGTAAGTCGGAGCAGCTTTTCATATGCTATGGCTGCCACTAGACAAACAATGTCACATCGGATGAGGGATGCTATTGCCCTAGCCTACGAGGCGTGTGGTCAAGCTTCACCTCTAGGAGTTAGGGCCCATTCAACCAGGTGGGTTGCATCTATCACCTATGCTTAGGCTCTGGCAAGAGGTGTCCACTTGCATCAAGTGTGTGGTGCGGCAGGCTGATCCTCTCCGCACACATTTGTCAGACTCGATAGTTTGGATGTCCATGCTACTCCGGGCTCGCATGTCCTTGAGTCAACATCCTAGAGTCATGTCTGAGACCTCTTCAATGTTTGTGCGCACACACTACACAACCTTGGGGGTCCTGACACTTCCAGTGCGGCAGCGTTGGTATTCTCGTTCCCATCAGCGTTACTGAAACGCAGCATCGAGAGTAGCTTTTGATAGGGAACGTCTCGGGTTACTTGACTGTAACCCTGTTCCCTGAAAAAGCGGGAACGAGATGCTGCTCCTCAATGCCGCACTGTAGGCGTGCCTGGACGTCTCTTCAGACAAAGGTTTAACCTGAAGATGTATACGTCTCACATCTATTTATAACCTGCAGGTGCACATAATCAATGACGTCACCCACCGAGGTTATTTAAGCCAATTCTTGGCGTGTTTGACACACGTGCTTCACAACCGGTCAAACAAAGAATGTTCTCATCAGCGTTATTGAAACGCAGCATCTCGTTCCCGCTTTTTCAGGGAACAGGGTTACAGTCAAGTAACCCGAGACGTTCCAACAATGTTTTTTGTGTTAAAATCGAAAAGCTTATAGTAAACTATTCTTTTAATCAATTCACAGTATTTTAATCAGAGAGAAATCATTTTAACCCGCAGCGGCAGTGTAAAAGTAACCTAGTTGGCAACCCTAATCAGAATGCACAGTCAAATAACACAACGTCATTTGCTTTGTTCAAAAAGCGATGCTAAATATGATTTCCCACCTTCCAAATATTTTACTTAATCATAATTAATTGGTAACCATTGAAACCAATGGGCTTTAAGTATCACATCAAACCTGCTTGCGGTGAGGTGAATGCAGAAACGGCTCTGCGCTGCACAGGTGTAGAGAAACTTAAGCAAAATATTAATATAGTACGAGTAAATCAGGTAAGAATGAACAACAGGACTGTATGTAAATTTACCTTAATGAATGAGTGGAGGATGCTGCGTATAGGAGATGTAGATGTTAGATGGAATGGGGCTCTCCATTTCATGTATAAATGTTTATAATAATGCTCATAGAGTCTGTTTAGGATGCTGTGAGATTTGTTCTGTTGATTCATTGGATGTTGACAAGCGTTGTGTCTGTGCTCAGAGAGATTATAATGCAGTAGGAATATCATTGTGTACTTGAGGCAATATTAGCAATATATAACAATCTTCTGTAATTTTTGGATTGGTTTTATTAGTTTAATCAACAGTGGTGTATACACAATGGCCTCTCCCAAAAACAGCCGCATTTGAACACAATTACTGAATCTACAGCATGACCGGTAGAGTCCAGTACTTGAATGAATGATTAGTTTGAGCCGGTTCATTATAGTAAATCAAATCTATATACTGTGGCCAGTATAGTTCAACTGATTCATGAACAAATGACTCTTATGAGCCGATTCTTTATAAGACTTAAAAAAGTGTAGCACTACTGATTCTTCAGTAAGAACAATATGAACAACTGATTGTTCAGTACAATGCTAAAGATGCACTTTTGTCAGTTTTCATATGGTGTACTTGTTTTTCTAAATTAATAAATGAAACGTTACTAAATTGTTTGTTTAGGATTGTTATTTGTACTTCAAGCTCATTATTGAATTGCATTTATGCCACCTCTAAAAAGATTTAAAGTCGGTGTAAATGCCTCTTTTGCAAATATTGTTTTAATTTTATTTTAAATGTTTTAAAAATGTTATTATTATTATTATTATTATTATTATTATTATTATTATTATACATTCTCATCTTTTTGCAATGGAATTGCATTTCCTTCTTCCAAATATTTCTTCTTCAAAAGTAGTAAAAATCATTAACAAGAACTGGATTTGTTACGTTCATGATGATTACCGTACCTAGTTAGTAAGTCTCCTGGGCACACTAGCATCCCATGCATAAAATCAGCATCCAGAACACAACATATGCTCTTCTTTTCAGCTGTGTGCTACTAACAAACATGCTCACATGAAAACACAGGCAGTGCGATCATAAACACACGGCCATGACTGAAAACAATCTCATCTTTATTATCTTCCCTTCTGCCGTTTACCATGTGCTATTAAGCAAACAAAAAGCTATGCGTCGTGAAATGTGATGTTTACATCTGCCCACATGCGTGATTCAGTAACATAAAACAAAGCGCTGTTTTACAGCCTCCGTATTTGGCTGAGATGTAATTTGTGAGGTTTTTGTATCATGTTTACATGTCCAGCATGCATCATGCATCATTTGTCAGGAAAATGTCGAAAGCTGAGAGGCAGTAAATCTGTCCTTGTGTGAAAGAATCATGGCTTCAGGACATGGGCTAAACACCTGTCTAAAGGTTTCCCCTCCTGCTTGCTTTGTTCCCACCTTCTCTTGTGAGCTGTTACGAAGTTGTCAAGCGGTACTACCACTATCAATGAGGACTGTAAAGAGGATTTTTGTGTCCCTCTGAGCGGAGCAGCGCCTCTCTCAGCTGAGAAAATCCCCCCTGTATGCCAGCCCCTCTTGGAGGATGCAGAAGGAAATCCCTGCCATTTTCCCCACACCAGAAACCTCCCTCTGTGAGAGCTTAGCTCCGTTCCAATCCCACCAAGCAACAGCGTTTGTCTAACAGTGATGGCTCGGGCTTGAATTCAGGGATGTGTGGGAGACCTCAGTGCGATCAACAAATGTAGCTACTGAAGTGGCAGTTTTCTAGTGGAACATATATAATTCTTTGTGTTTTATGAGTCATAAGTACATGACACATTCAGAATGTGTTGATTGTTGATTATAGGGCAGATATTCACTGTAAATTTGTATCAAAGGTTGTACCTTGGCTGGCAGGTGGTGCAAATTGCCTTCAATAGATAATAATAGATTGAGGCATAGCCCTTCTCACTTTTAAGTCGCTTTGGATAAAAATGTCTCGTGAATGAATAGATGTAGTGCAAATGTAGATAAGACTCCATTTCATTTGAGCATTTGCAATCACACACACACACACACACACACTACTTGCACTTCTCACATGCAATGTTGTCATCAGAAACAGTGACAAACAACTAAATATCCTTAACTTTACACAAACTTTTTCTAATCAGAAAATTATACCTCACAGTTGCAAATGTATTTCTTATAATTGCAGCTTTTTCAGCTAATTAGATTTTATATCTTACAAGTGTTTTTATTGTGAAGCAGAAACAATCTTCCATATGCTTATAAAAGTTTATAATTCAATAATTATGATTTATTGGATGATCTAGTAAATTAAATGCTTGATAGAATTTGTCAATCTATTTTTATTTATTTATTTATTTAGAACGTAATAGTTCCAATGCATAGACTGTATTTGTAAAGAATGTTTTTGAAAAGTCTCCTATGTTTACCAAGGCTGTATATTTTTTAACAAAAATACAGCAAAACAGTAATATTGTGAAATATTATTAAAATTTCAAATAACTTTTCTGTTTTAGTACAAAATATAATTTTTTTTTTTTTTTTTATTGTGATTTTTAGAAATTTTTATCAGCCATTACTTCAATCTTCAGTAGAGGTCAACCAATTAATCGAGCCGATTTTTGGCATTTTTTAATTAATCGACATTGGCCAACTGTGCTGCAAATTAGGCTGATTCATAGGCAGGCGCATCTGCGGGCAGCTATGAGCAGCAGGCTGTGTAATATGTGTGTATTTTATTTTTGTTATCACTTATTAGATTATGGCCATTTGAGTTATAGCAGTGTCCAGTGGTTCCCATACATTGAGTTATTTGTGACGGGTCGTCACAATCAAAACTGACCGCCGCAAAAAGATTTTCCAAAAGGCTTATACTTCATTGAATAAACTGATCACTGCATGTTTCAAAATTAAAATGTAGCGTGGGTGTTTTTATGTGAATGTATCTTTGAAAAGAAACAACCATCTTCAGAAAAGCTTGTCATTTTCATTTCGTCTTTCCTGTAATGCCTGAAAAGTAGCGTTTGTGAGTCCAGAGCTTATTTGTTGCAAGGAAAACTGCAATACTTCTGCTGCTCCAACAGCACCTGCTGCTGGCAGAGAATGAATTTGCGTTTGCAAGTTTGTGGGAAACACTGGTTTCTGTCAGCAAACATAAACAAAAAGCATGCTTCAGAACTGTTTTGAGAAGGTGCTTAAGTTTTGAGCCATGCATTATTACTATGAATTACTATCTTGTACCCTGCAAATAGCCTAATCATTTACTCAAACTCTCTTTTATGAAATGAAGGGGGAAAAAAATCGGCCAAACATATCGGCCAAAAAATAAATAAAAAATCGGCATCATATATCAGCCACCAGTTGCCCTGATTTCTAAATATCGGCATCGGCCAGAGAAAAACCCAAATCGGTTGGCCTCAGTGTCACATGATCCTTCAGAAATCATTCTAAAATGCTGATTTCGTGCTCAAGAAACATTTATTATTATTATTATTATTATTATTATTATCAATGTTGAAATCAGTTGTGCTGCACAATATTTTTGTGGAAACTGTAATTCTTTAACTGCAGGATTCCTTGATGAATAGAAAATCCAAAAGAACAGCAATATTTGAAATAGAAACCTAACATATAAATGTATTTACTTTCACTTTTCATTAATTGAATGCATTCTTTCTGAGTAAAAGTATTTATTTCTTTCAAAAGAAATCTTACTGACCCCAGCCTCTGTTTTTCTTTACCTGTTTAGAATTCATATTTCATATGCAGGTAAGTATAAGACAACTTCCAGGCAAAAATCTTTGGATTTGTCTTTTACAGTCATTTTTCATCAGACAAATAAATTAATTGAATACAATAGTGCAGGGCTTGCCCGACGTCCCGGGGCTATTGTGTTTTCCAGTCGGGCTACCAAAATTTATCACTGCCCTGCGCGACGGGCTACCTTAAATACAGGGCTCCCACGGATCCTTAAAAACTCAATTTAGTTGTATCAACTTAAGGCCATAAAACCGTGCTGCTTTGTGTACAGCCGCTAGCAGGGAATTTCTCTGAGGGAAACCGCTATATTAAGCCGCTCCTAAAGCGCCACCTCCTGGCAGAGAATGAATTTGCATTTCCAATTAGCCTTTCTTGCTGTTTATGGTCAGATCAATGCAAATATCGGCCCATGTTTTTACGCAGCAAACACATAGTGTTGTAAATGAGAAAGAAGTTAATGTGCCTTCTAAAAATCTAAACCATCAAGACAGTAATATTTATTCGTTTTAAATTAATATAATAATTAATATGCTTGATTTATCCCTTTTCATAATGGTCTAAAGGCTGAAATGCTGTTGTGTAAGATTTTCGTTTTTGTGAAAACCTGTATCTGAACTGTAAATCATGTCATTTTATGGCTTAATACTGTATGTTACCATAGACATTGTCCAACCCCGCTCATACTGTGTTCATTTAACTTGTGCAGCCCTTTAAATGGGTCATAAATCGCCTTAAATGTATTTTTTAAAATTCTGCATATACCCTGTAAATAGTGAAATAAAATTCCTTCCTTCAAATTTGTTGATATTTGTGTATTGAAAATATTTGTGATTGACATTTAGACTCCTATCTGATTTTGTATATTAAAAAAAAAAAAGAATTTTTTTATTTTTTTTTTATTTGGGCTAGTTAAATTAATTTTCGGGCTACCAAAATCTGAAGAGTACCTGCCCGAAGGGCTACGAGGGATTTTGAAATTTTGCCAGCCCTGTAGTGAGTACTTTTGTCTCAAGGGTTCTAGAGAGCCTTTTTAGCTTTGCTCAGCCTCTTTTTCTCCCCCAGTGTTGCTTTCCCAACCTAATAGGAAGTTTTTCTGATAAAGTGTCTACAGACAACAGTTAAAAGTGTCAGTTCCCATGGTGATTTTACAGATGCACGTTACGTTGGTATTGTATTCCACGGCCTTGAAGGATGCCTTTCAGATAGACTGTCAAAGCTCCTCTCTGTAGCACTGAGAGTTTTTCCTCTTTGTCTCTCTCTGTCTTTTATGCCTTCAGATTCAAACTCTTTTTGTGGCTGTAGCTCACTGGTAACAGGGATGTTCAAGATCATCAATTAGTCATCTGTATTTTTAGATCATCTAGAGCATGCAGATGTGTTTTAAACATTAACTGTAGTATTTCTTGCAGCAGTTCTTTAAAGAGGATTAATTTAGAAACTCTTAGAGAGGGCTTTAGTGTGTTGTCAACATGGTAAACTTTATCTGAGGAGCTGCAGTTCTTTTACAGCTATCAAAACACAATTTGTGTAACAAATTCAACACCCTCAATTATAAATAAGATAATTACAGACTTCAAATTGCCCGCTGTGAGTAATGTTACTGTTATTATATATATATATATATATATATATATATATATATATATATATATATATATATATATATATATATATATATATATATATATAAACATTCTTCAATATATATTTTTTTTATTTCCAACTTCGAAACTCCCTCAAACGCCTCGATTATAGTCCTGAGTTTTCGTCCGGGGACATACTGTACATGTCACAATATCCCTCATTTAAATAATCCCCATTGAAGGCACATCCAAAAAATAAGAGAGGGCAAGGCCTGGTTGAGTTGCGTTAGTAATGTTTTGTCCCCATGTCCAAGAGAGGCTTCACAGATCTAATATACTAATGCAGCTGTTTACATTAGCAGACATAACTGTTTTTGTGAAATGTGTGTGTTTTTGACATAACCTTGTATTTGATTGTTGACGTTAGGGCTGGGCGATATATCGAACGTGATATCCATGCGCATTTAGTCAGTAAAGCCGATTCCGTGATTAGCGCTAGATCTCCATCACCTGTTTTCAAATAGAGCGGCATTTAATACACAGAGCCGTAGATCACTGACAAGCTACGCAATATCACGTTCAAATCACAGATGAATCACCTTCGATAATATCACGTTCGATATATCGCCCAGCCCTATTTGACGTTTACATGAAAGAGCTGGCTTTCTGTGTGCGTGCTTTGTGTCTGTGCACTCGGAAAATTGTATGTCAGAAAAGGGGGCAGGTAGCAGCAGTTCATTTGCATTTAAAGAGACACCCGTGAAAAATGGCATGTTTTTGCCTCCACCCAAAAAGAGGTATTTACAGCATGGAATGATAAATGTTGAAGCATCACAGATATATTCTGGGGACCCCCGAGGCTTATATTACAGGTTGTAAAAAAAGGACATAATAGGACCCCTTTAAACGGATCTTTCACCACAGTCAACCTTTACTTCTCATGTTGTTTCAAACTGTTTGAGTTTCTTTCTTCTGTGGGACACAAAAGAAGGTAGTTTGAGTGTTTTTTTTTTTTTTTTGGTCTATACAATGAAAATCAGTGGTGTCCAAACCAACACTCACTTTCATTGTAAGAAGAAAAACAGCTGAAACACTCTTCAAAATTTCTTTTGTGTTCAGAAAACAAAAGAAGGTCGTACAAGTTTGAAACAAGTAAATAATGGCAGAATTTCTTTCATTTTTGGATGAAATAACCCTTTAAGACTAGTTGACAACTCACCGACTACTTATTGAAAATATGTAGATTTAGCACAGCCCCACTCGCTTAGGTAGATAAAAGGCATCGGTATGTGGGCACAGCAGATGTCCTGTTAAGTGCAGGGAGGGAGGCACGGAGCTGTAGCCCCAGCATCAATTTTCATTTTCATCTCCTCAAAACGCCCAGAGATTCTGAGAGCCACTCGAGCGTCCAGATCTCCCACAGACAGAAGATGAACTAGCAGGCCCTTTTAATTTTAATCCGGAGAAGATGGAGAGTTGAGCCCTGCCCTCTCTCTTGCTCAGCTTCTGGCACCTGTGTCAGTAAGGAGATCATTGTTCTCTTCGCTCCCTCTGAAGTCCCACTAAAACCCTTCATCTTTCCACCTCAATCAGTTCTCTGTGTTTCTAACAATGACTCGTAATTTAAGTGACTTCACACGGTGTGTAATCAAACCAGCTCTTTTCGTAAGGGTTGGTTGTGTCTCAAGCGGTATACACACACACACACACATATAGCTGATAAACAATATGGCTAATGAAAAGACCATAAGGACCTGGATTTCGTGACAAGGAAACAAAGCCTCGTGAATGAATATGCCAGCTTTCTAATTACAGACAATTGACATTTCGAGTCCTCTGGGTATCGATGCCAGGCTGACAGTAGCAAATGCCAGCATGGAGAACTCCTCCATTACAAAAGATATTCGCTTCAATGTTTGTGGAGAGTCTAATCAAACAAATTTATATTCATGGCTGGTGACCTAAGTAAGTTGATTCGCAGAATTTATGTACACAAGGCAACAAATCGTTTATATCGGCATGTTCGTAGAATCAAGGACGTTTATAAACCTCTGCTGTCTTTCAGTCGTTTGTGTCAGGGATTATTAATGCGTATTATGGGGAAATTTAGTTGTAAATCAGCCCGAACGCCTTCCACAGCGATGGCAGATTCAAGACACGTCACCTGTGTGAATCGTCTTTAGCGTGAACATTTGTTCTTTGCCAGTTTGGATTATGAAGATGTCCATGAAGGCCTGAGAGGATTTTTAAGTAATGCAAAGTGATGCAGGATGAGAAGGAGGGATTTTTTTTTTTAACAATCATGTGAAAAATTGCTTGTATGAGAGAACAAGACCCTGTTTAAAGATTTGAATCAAAAGTTCATGAGTTTGTTCATTGCTTATTTTTTTTTCAGCATGTTTCTGAGTTACTTTGCTCGAATTTTGGCTATCACATGTATGTATCACTTCATAGTGATATCAGGCAAATTGAAGTGTCTTTTGCTGGTTCACTACGGTTTAAAAGTTTAAGGGCCAGTTTTACTAATAGCTTTGCACCAGCGCAAACCATTTTTTGGCATTAAAATAGTAGCCTACTGTTAGATTTTACTAAAGATACGCAGTGACAAATTAGCTCTGAAAAGGCGTGGACAGTTATTTTTGCCCCTTACCTTACTGAATATGCATTTGTAGGAGTTTCCCTTTCAGACGCAAAATTTATGGGACCAGAGTATTTAAATGAATCGCGCAACGCGTTTTACTAACGTTTGCGCTCATCAAATTACTGGTATTTGCGCCATTATTTAACGCCAAAAAAGCATGTCTTAAACTATTTTTTGCTTGAAATGGCTGCAATTATTGTTGCTAGGAGAGGCACCGCAGAGAACAGAGAGCGTGTGGTAGAAGGGAGAGGATTTTTCCACACGTATTAATTTATTTGGAAAGAACACATTATCTGAACATATCGTTTGCCAAGCCATGTTATTTTTAATTTGCTTCAGGAAATAAGAAGACTTGAAACCCTCATCTAGGAGTCACGCAATACCATGCAAAACCCTTCATTTTTTGACCTCCGGTTCTTTTCAATGTACTGTGCTTATTATTTATTTATTCTTTATTTGCGACTACGCTAATTTGCGCTGCGCTTGGTATATTGCGTTGGTCGATATGTAAATGAGATGTTGCGTTTGTGTTCTTTAATTTGCGCGGTTATTAGTAAATCACCCGCAGAAATTTCCATACCCATCGGCGCTGTTTTGGGATTGCGCTCTTACGCTAATTTGCCCTGTTTAGTAAAACTGGCCCTAAGATTTTAATCTGTGAAAGTTTTTAAAATAAGTCTCTTATGCTCACCAAGGCTGCATTTATTTGATCAAAATATTGTAAAACATTAATATTGGGCAATATTATTAGATTTTAAAATTAATGTATTTTAAAATTTCATGGCAAAGCTGAATTTTCAGAAGCCATTATTCCAGTCTTCAGTGTCACATGATCCTTCAGAAATCATTTTAATTTACTGATGATTTGGTGCTCAAGAAACATTTATTTATTTTTTACCATGATGCTTTTTTCATAGAGTTTCATAGAGCATTTTTTTTTTATTTTTTTTTTTAAACATTGTAAAAGTCTTTACTGTCACTTCTGGTCAATTCAATGGACCCTTGCCAAATAAAGTAATTTATATATTATTTATATATATATTTATATAAAATATTATTAATCTCAAACTTTTTAAAGTTTTTACACTCTCATTGCAAACTGATTGCTCAAAATAGATGTCCATATCAAGAGATGAATAGAAACTAAAGCCCAGTTCACACAGTGTCTTTGATATTATGTATTTTATGCACCAGTTATATTTATATACACTCTTTTTCCTTTAGAATATTTATTTTTAGCAACAACATAGAATGACATCTGCTAATGTCATTCATAAATGCTAATGAAAAACTTAAGTGAGTACGACTAGCATCCCAACTGTCAGAGCACATGCATCTTTCAATGTGAACAGGGCTTAAGGCACATTCCAAATCAGACATTATTCCTTTCAGAGTTATCTATTTTTGGCCTTGTTTTTCTCTTTTGATCATGCAGAGTTGACAGAAAATACTGTAATGTGGAGAAGGGAGGCATGATTGGCAAATGACACAAGCTGGTCTCAAACTTGTCACCTCTAGCATCTTGGAGAATGTGCTGCACACCGCCAGGCAACAGCTATGACATTTGAACCACAGAAAATTGCAGGAGAACTTGCTGCCACAGCCATTTTTACAATATATCGCTTTTAATGGAGACGTGCAGGTTGGCCAAAGCAACTGAAACCACTGCTGAGCATTCGAGGCATTAAAACCCATTCGACTCTTTCATCCCCTTTATAGAGGTCACTGTAAAATCCACGATTCTGCTCCCTCCGCAATACCCACCACCCTTTTACGATGCTTTCCAGATGTCCAACACTGATGCCACACAGTCCTAATGAACTGTTCATTCATTAATTAACTAAAGCAGTCCTCAATATGCAAACATTTTTTTAATGGCTATGCTATAAAATAGCATGATAAAAACGCTAATTTAGTCAGCTGGGCCCCCTATATGAGAAATCTCAGAAGACCTGCAAATCTGACTGCTTGCCATAGAAAAAGCTAAGATTATGACCTCATTAATAAGCATTAAAGACGAGCGATGCAGGCGTAAGAAGTGCGTCTCTGTGGACGTGTGGGATGTGGCTTGGTTGAGCTTAATGTATTTGAAAATTACCCTTCAGCCCCTCCCGGAAAACTCCTTCCTGCTAGTATTGGATTATGCTAAGTCATTGTGGCTAATTACTGCCTTCCTGATAGTCGTTTCTGTACTTTTTTTTCCAATACAGAGTGTTATGTACTGGTCATTTGCACAGTGAAAGGGATGTTAATTAACAATTTTCTACTAATATCCTCACTGGCTCTAGCAGATGATGCTAGCCGGCCTGGGGTTGATCTTTGACTCTCTTGACTTTGATTGAGTTGAAGTCTTTGGACTTTGTCTCAAGACAACGGCTATCACAGATTGTGTTTACCAGCCATTTGGCTAATGGCTTCTTTATCCTCTAGCATAGCGGAGGCTTGTTATGAACAGGATGCTCTTATTGAAGAGGGTGAATGAACCTTAACAAGACTTGTTTTTCTGCTAAGGTCCATTAGCTGGTCTTAACTGCGATTTTTGTTGTTTACACCATGTATACAAAAACACTACATGCTAAATTGGCACTGTAACGCAGGCTGCGGTATGTATTCCTGAATATCGCTGGTCTCCCCTCTCTCTTTTTAGTCATTCTCTGCTGGTGTCTGGCTTTAGCACTTTCTTTTTCCTCTGGGTCCCGCACGCATGTTTCGATTATTGTTTAATTCCAATGTTATGAGCTGAATGTAATGTTACGGTGTCGACCGGTCAGAAATTAATAGCTTGTTGCATGACACTGGGAGAGAGGTAAAATTCACCATCAGTTCTGCAGCCTGTCCCCAAGTTTAATTACCGTTAGAATGCTGACTGGGATTTTCATTATAGCAGGTTGAAGAAGGGTCAAAGTAGATTTGCAAACGTTCACTTCCCTCCCCCGGCAACACTTTATCAGGTGCTTGAAATGCTGGAATAATTATATATCAAGCTGAATAAATAATTGATTCTATAATAGCCCCTTTCTTGTCCTCTTGTGAGACCCGACCTGAATTTTCTACCTTGCTCACTCTGGGCTCACCTGCTTTAATTCAATTCAGGTTATTTGGATTGTGCTCACAGGCAGATAGGTGAACCAACTGCAGGGTGATGCTAGGAAATGTAAAAGATTTTTTTTTTTCCTTCTAAAAAAATTATATATTGTATAAAATATGAATGATTTTTATTATATATAATATTGTTTATTTTTATGCTATTTTTAATTATATATTGGACATATATATATATATATATTTATTTATTTATTTACTTACGTTGCATTTGCGATAGTTTCCTTTATTCATAACTGTTGGTTTTTAATTTATGTGAGGGACTTTGAGTAAGTAAGGCGTAATTTTACTACTGCTGCTACTAATTATTAGTATTATTTAAGAGTATTTAGAGGTATTTTTATAGTATTTTAAAGCATTTTAATGTCATTTTAATGTTAGTTTTGCTAACACTGTAAGAGTGTCCGTCTGGCAACCTAATTGTCAGTGGATGTATTCCTTAATGGTAAATTCGAGGTAAATTTTGGTGTGTGTGTACACTTACGCATCTGCCATTATGTCTTGTGTTTTGTTGGCTGTGTGTAAGGCAGAGCTCTCTAGTGCAGGGGAGCGGATGGAAGAGAAAAGTCCACATTGAATTAGCTTCCATCATGGAGCTCTAATGCAGTATAATGGCTGCAGACATCTCATGGGTAATAGCTCAGGGATTACAGAGAAGGCATATTGCTCTTAGTGACACCACTAACCTTATTAGTGAGAGAGGGAGCGAGAACGAGAGAGTTCGATGTGAATTTGCAGTGACTAGAGCCTGAAGAGATGTATTATTATAATAGAAAGTACCTGATCCAAATTACAGTTATTTACTGTATCTTGTGTACATGATGACAGCCACATCTTTCTTCCCAGTCTGTGACATTTCACACACAAAACGCTCAAATAAATATGTACCTAATGAATCTGGCTTTTATTAGTGCATCGAGGTGTCATTCAAGCTGCATAACCTAAATGAAAGCCTTTTTGCGTTCATTTTTATTCATTTTCTACAGAATGGGAATATAAGACTGCAGTGTATCTGACCTCTTAGTCCATACATCTGCAGCATGCATTTATTTACCTCTCTTGAGCTTGAGGTAGGTGTCTTTGTATGGATAACACAGCTAGATAGATACAATCCGGCTATTTGTCTGTGTCTGTTAAAATAGCCACTTTCAAGTGAGAAAACAAGCCGAGATGTTTGCAAGTGGTCGTGATTTTTATTTTATTTATTTATTTTTTTAAAGTGGGTTTCTTTTGAAATGCATTGACGCATGTTTGAAAGAACATGTAGTTTTGTCAATGTAAGTGCGTCTGAGTTAAATAGAGAGTGAGGGAGAGAGATAAATGGCACAGACTCATTGAAAGCAAGATTGTAGTCTTTGAAAATGACATTGGCAGCTGGTTTAATCATCTGGCCATCTGAATGGGACGATTTGTTCCCTACCTGGGATTACTTATGGGTTATGAGGACACTCTGAGCTTTTCAGGAGGACTTTTTTTCTCAGACTTGACTGTGTAGAATGTCGTCCACAAGTCTGAAAAGGTTTAATTTACTCTTTTGTTAATTGCTTTGGTGGATCTCAAACTGAGCCACACGAGGGGTTACTGAATAGCCAGTACTAATCTAAAACTCCATTAACTCATGCTGGGGGAGGATTTCTGATTACACAAGGGACAAATCAAATAAAGCACTTTTTTTTCTGTTAATGTATTGCTTTTCATCAACTACATTGATGTTTTGTTTTTCCAACACTTCCACAATATACCTGGCAAATTATGCAATAAAATCGTGGAAAATATGTATTTTTTCATTCTCTAAGGAGCGAGTGCTGAGTGCTGTGTTCCAGGGTGGTTGCTATGGATTTGCAAAGGTGTTCTGGGTAATTGCTAAGTTAAAAGTGCCCAGCTCTAAGCCCCTCATTCACACAGTCAGTGTGAGTAGCTGGTGTTCCTGTGGTTAAAAAAACAAAAAACAAACAAAAAAGGAAAACATTTAAAAAAAAAAAATTAATTCAACATAAAACATTGTGAGGGGCTTTTGCACAGGAGAAACCTTTTTGGCAGAAGTGCATGCTTTTTTGTGTGTTCGCACCGCAGGAACTAGGAATTAGGGATGGGCGGATCGATCTTTAAGTATCGATACTTTCGATACTGATGTTGTATCAAAAGGATCGATCCTCACATAAAAATATCGATTCTAAAGTGCATTTTTTAACCATTAATTTTATTTATTTATCAAGAAATTTGCTGCATAAAATAAGCTTCTAAGTGGAAAAATAGACCATATTAGTGAATAATTGTGTTGAACAGAACCATTTCTCCTGCTCATCGGAACAAACGCAAATGCTGAAAGACAGAACCAATCAATCACAGACAGCATTCGCTGCTGACGCATGGCTCACAGTGCTTGTTTCCCAAAAGCATCAGAAGCATAAGTAGATCTTAAGAAACCACTGCCACATTATTACATTACATTACATAACATTGTTACTATATATAAAATTAATTCTGAAAAATGCATCACCGTTTCCACACAAATATGAAGCAGCAATAATAATCAGAAATGTTTCTTGAGCAGCAAATGATATTAGAATTATTTCTGAAGGATCATGTGACATTTAAGACTGGAGTAACGATGCTGAAAATTTACATTACAAAATTAAAAAAAAATTAAAATTAAAAAATTACATTTTAAAATATATTAAAATAGAAAATAGTTATTTTTAATTGTTATATTTCACAATATTGCAGTTTTTACTGTATTTTTGTTCAAATAGATGCAGCCTTAGTGAGCATGAGGCTTATTTAAAAAATAATTACAAAATCTTACTGATCCCAAACTTTTGTGTACATGTAATATTTGTATTAAGTTTGTGCAAGTAAATTTATTTAAACTGGTTGTTAAAAGTTCAAATCGATTGTGTTATGTTCTGTAATTGCTGTTAGTAAATCTGTCAGAAAAAAAAAAAAAAAAAAAAAAATCCTAAAGTTTCACCTTTAGGGGTAGGCTACAACAGCCTGGCAGCCTTTTACAAAAATTAACCATGGTTTTATTACAGTAACCACAGTATTTGTAGTAAAACTGCAGTAACCACAAATTTACCATGGTAATAAAAATACATTTTAGTACCATGTTTAATTTTCATGAGGTACCCTCAAAGGTGCACCTTTGTAACTTATCTACCCTTAAAGCATGCATACTTGTATGGTACTAATATGCTCCCTTTTAGGGGTGTAGTTGCACCTTTGAGGTTACTGCCCCTGTAAAGGACTAAAATACAATTATAGTATATTTTATTTCTGACAGTGTGAACAAAAAAAGGCCTATTAAATGTTAAAACTACATTGCTTTAAAATCTAATATTAAGTGAGTATAATTACTGATTATATTCTTTTAATAAATTAAAAGATCAGTTTAGTTTAGATGTATTGGTATCGATATCGACGATACTGGGCTTGAAAATTTCTGTATCGGATCGAAAAATAAAATAAGAGGTATCACCCATCCCTACTAGGAATGTATTTAGTTCTAGGAACTCTGTTTGGGGGAACTGAGTTCCTAGAACTACGTTGTGCAAAAAACCCTATGGCATCATTCATTTCTCTACCACCAATTGGTAGTTTTTGTTTTCGATTGTTTTTGTTTTTTCTCCTTACCTTCATTCCGCACTTCCCTTTTTTTGAATCTTCAGGTGCTGATTAATAAAATACTTCTCATTAGTGTTTTGACAAAATTGTGATTTTTAATTAACCTTATAAATCCCTACAGTTCTTTTACTTATCAGACATGCCATTAGTTGTGTATCGAGGGTTTGGTGAGGCAATAGCGTGTAGATTTTTCCGAGAAGTGTAAACACTGCTTAGGTACAAGCTGTTTTATGCACAAAGACTCTTGCAGGGATGTTTTCCTTTCATTGGGTAGAAGATTGCATTTGTGTCATCCATTGATTAGCATCTTGTTTTGGTATCTCTTGTTATACAGCAGCCACGGAAAAAACGCAGGAACAACAGACCATGCTAGGACCAGATAAATGAGGGTGTTTTCCTAGATACGTTTTGTAGCAGACATGGATGCTGCCATTTGGGGAATTGGACAAACAGCCCATGCTTATTGGACTTGTATCGATCGGCATTATTAGCCATTCTTTGCATGAAAACAGAGAAAAGACTCTGACTCTGTGTTTTTTATTCTTATTTAGGAGATGTTTGTTGAAAACTTGAATAGACTTTTAGTTCAGAATTTCAATTCTCTCTTTTTCTCTTTCTTTTCTCTTTCCATTGTAGTGAATAAGCACAAACCATGGATCGAGACATCTTACCATGGTGTCATCACCGAAAACATGGACACGGTACTGCTCGACCCTCCTCTAGTCGCATTGGACAAAGATGCCCCTGTCCCTTATGCAGGTATATAACTTTACTAACTTATTACACATTGCTCTGGAATACTCGATTCTGATTAGTCAGTCATGGAATTCAGGCATATGAGGCTGTTGTCTCTGACAACCAGTGTCTTGCACTGTGCTTGTTTCATATCTCTCTCATATCCTTTTTTTTTCTTACAATCAAATCATTTTATCTAGGATCAATGTTTCCATCCAACATTTCCATTTATGTATTGAAGAAGCAATAACACCTTGCTTTATGGTTTATTTTATGATATAGACCACCTGACAGTAAATGTTTTTCAATTCTGTTAAAAGATTTTTTTCTATGGCTTCATGATTGTTTTATTGATTTATACATTGTCCAGACTGAAATTGGGATATATAATAATTGTACTATTATTTGTATACTATTTATATATTCTTTTAAATATGTCCATTAAATATGAATTTTTGCTAAATAATATGTAATAATAATTTTCAGTTTATATAAACGATTATAGACTATACACACACACACACACACACCTGTGTGTGTGTCCATATATACACACACACACACAGTCAAAAATGTCAAAAATGGCCAAAAATATCGGCACCCTTGGTAAATATGATCAAAGAAGGCTGTGAAAATTAATCTGCATTGTTAATCCTTTTGATCTTTTATTTAAAAAAATCACAAAAATCTAACCTTTCATTGGATAATAAGAATTTAAAATGAGGGGAAATATAATTATGAAATAAATGTTTTTCTCTAATACACACTGACCATGATTAACGGCACCCTTTTATTCAATACTTTTTGAAACCTCCATTTGCCAGTTTAACAGCTCTAAATTTTCTCCTATAATGCCTGATGAGGTTAGAGAACACCTGACAAGAGATCAGAGACCATTCCTTCATCCAGAATCACTCCAGATGCTTTAGATTCCCAGCTCCAGAACGGTGCTTTTTCTCTTCAGTTCACCACACACTAATTTTCTATAGGGTTCAGGTCAGAGAACTGGAATGGCCATAGCAGAAGCTTGGTTTTGTGCTTAGTGACCCATTTTTATATTGTTTTTGAGGTTTGTGTTTAGATTATTGTACGGTTGGAAGATCCAAACATGGTCCATTATAAGATTTCTAACAGAGTCAGTCACTTACTGTTTTTTTTATCTGTTGGTATTTGATAGAATCCATGATGCCATGTGTCTAAACGAGATGTCCAGGACCTCCAGCAGAAATATAGGCCCAGAACATCAAAAATACAGCAGTATATTTCATTGTACACATGGGGTACTTTTTATCCCTGTGTTCACCAAACCCATCTTGAGTTTTTGCTGCTAAAAAGCTAATTTTTTAGTTTCATCTGACCATAGAAGCCAGTCCCATTTGAAGTTCCAGTCGTGTCTGATAACTGAATATGCTGGAGTTTGTTTTTGGATGAGCTAGGAGAATTTTTCTTGAAACCCTCCCAAACAACATGTGATAATGTAGGTGCTGTTTGACAATTTTTTTTTTTTTTTTTAAGGTTTTCTGAGCCCGAGACTCAACTATTTTCTGCAATTCTCCAGCTGTGGTCCTTGGAGAGTCTTTAGCCACTCAAACTCTCCTTCTCACCGTGCATTAGGACGATATAGACACGTTCTCTTCCAGGCAGTTTCGTAACATTTTATGTTGATTGGAAATTCTTAATTATTGCCCTAATGGTGGAAATGGGAATTTTCACTGCTCTAGCTCTTTTCTTAAAGCCACTTCACTAATTTGTGAAGCTCAGTTATCTTTTGCTGCACATCAGAAATATATTCTTTGGTTTTTCTCATTGTGATGGATGATTAAGGGAATTTGGGCTTTGTTTTCCCTCCTATTTATATTTCTGTGAAACAGGAAGCCATGGCTGGATAATTTCATGTTCATAATCACCCTGGAATGCTCAAAAATGTGATATGAATGGGAATATACTTGAGATATTTTACTCATAAGAATTTCTAGGGGTACCAATAATTGTGTCCAACGTGTATTAGAGAAAAACATTTATTTCATAATGATATTTACCCCCATTTTAAATTCTTATTATCCAATGAAAGGTTAGATTTTGGTGAATTTTTTAAAATAAAAGATCAAAAGGATTAACAATGCAGATTAATTTTCACAGCCACCTTTGATCATATTTACCAAGGGTGCCGATATTTTTGGCAATGACTGTATATACACACACACACACACACACACACACACACACACACATATATATATATATATATATATATATATATATATATATATATATATATATATATATATATATATATATATATATATATATATATATTAGGGCTGCCAGTCAATTAAAATTTGTAATTCAATTAATTACATGATGTTTCGATTAATTAATCTAATTAATAGCAAAATAAATTTGACTGTGAAAATATCCACAAAAGGTTTTATAAAGCTATTTTTGTGTTAAATGAGAAAGTATCAAGTAGAAATTTGTAGCTTTAGAAAGGAATATTTTATTTGATTCAACATAAAATTTATTTCACAAACATTTAGACTACATAAACTATGGAACATAAAAGAAGATAATTTGAGAAACATCTCAGTATTTATTAGGGGTGCGCCGATCCAATATTCAGTATCGGTATCGCTCCGATATTGGCATTTTCTGCCAGATCGGGATATCGGTCAGACGTGACCTATCCAAATCGGATATTCTGCATATAGCTACTGTTGTGTTATTGTTAAGACCCACAAAAGCCACAAAAACCGTTATAAAGCACAATAAAATTTTCGTGCACTATTTTTTCAAGTATTCTGAAGCCGTTCCATAGTTTAATGTGAGGTACATATGAATATTGAATGAATATGTGTGTTATCCTCCGTTCAGAATTCAAACTGCGTTCGGTTACTACAGTCAAGACGACGAAAGTCACACCACTGTTCCTACTATACTTGATCTGTAAATAAACTTCAGTGGTTTTGCATAAAAGGATTTTATCTTGCTAGAGTTTCGTGCTGTTTCTAAATCGTGTTACTTTCTACCGGGCATCTTTTAGATCACAACACTTTTGTAGAGAGCTCTATGAATGGTTCTTTACGAGCACAGTAACTGAAATTTAAAACGGTTAAAAGAAAAGGCTCAATAAACTGTCGGACAGATTTAATACACAACGCATTAATATCTCTTTGTGCTTTGAACTTCTCTATACGGACTCCAGAGCGCTGTTCCTGTGCGCTGTGACTCTGTGTTGCTTCAAGCGCATCATTCTGTGCACAGGATGCGCATAAGCGCTTTGTGCCGCTCTGTATTGGAGCCTTTCGTATTATAATATTTTTGCGCAATGAAAGATTATTAATAGCCTTTCTTGTTCATCTCATCTGTCATATGGTGCTGCCTCATTACTGTGCAGTACGTTTAAAAGAAATGTCTTTTAATTTTACAGTATATATTATATATAAATATATTACTTGTTTTCCATGAATGTATTTTACAACAATACAAAGAGCAATATATAATTTTTACCATATTTAGTCCTACACTTATTCACTTTTCTTTGTTCCCCAATAAATGTTTTTTTTTTCTCAGTAATTTTAGATTTTATAAAATTATTGTGCACTCATGATTTTTCTAGAGTAACTTTTGCTACTGAATTATCCACTAACCTAGTTTATAATAGTATTTTTGTCATAGATTATAATTACATATTCATTCATTTGTTGTTTTTCTTTACAGTAAAGTTGTCTATATTTAGTAGATTGTGTGTAAAACAAAAAAGAGTGATGAGCAGGTCAACACACACCGAGGTATAGAAATTCTACACTGATTTAAAAAAAACTACGCTGGTATCGGATCGATATCGGTATCGGCAGATACTCAGAATTTTTTGTATCGGATCGGTATCGGTTCTGGTATCGAGCCAGCCCTAGTATTTATTGTTCATACAATGAAAGTCATTACCTAAAACAGCTTTGTTACCAACAGTCTTCAAAATACCTTATTTATGTTCCACAAAAGAAAGGTTTGAAACGACATAAGGTTGAGTAAATGATGACAGAATTTAAATTTGTTTTGGGTGAACTATCCCTTTTAATGTTTTTATTATTATTATTATTAGTATTATTATTATTATTATTATTATTATTATTAGCCATTTTAAAACAATCCCTTTTTAAGACAATGCCTTTAATGCGTTCCAACAGAGTACTATGGTTCATTTTGAACCATAGCATGTAGCACATGCAGAATATATATATTTTTAATTAAATCACAGATTTTTGCATGTAATCATGATTGTGATTATTTTGATTACCTTTGCAGTAGGGCTGCACGATATATCGCATGCGATAGTCATGCGCATCTCATCAGTAAAGCCGGTTCTGTGATTACAAATAAATCTCTATCACCTGTTTTCAGATGGAACGGCATTTAATACACAGAGCCATAGTTCACTGACAAGCTACGCAAGATCACGTTCACTATCACATGCGATGCATCTGAAATTTTGAGCGTGAATTGCGTAGCTTGTCAATGAACTACAGCTCTGTGTATTAAATGCCGCTCCATCTGAAAACAGGTGGTAGAGATTTATTTGTAATCACAGAACCGGCTTTAGTGAAAGTCGTGACGTATTGTCAAGTATGGTGACCCATACTCGAAATTGGTGCTCTGCATTTAACCCATCCAAGTGCACACACACAGCAGTGAATAGTGAACAAACGCACACACACACCGTGAACACACACCCGGAGCAGTGGGCAGCCATTGCTCCAGCTCCCGGGAAGCAACTGGGGGTTCGGTGCCTTGCTCAAGGGCACCTCAGTCATGGTATCGAAGGGAGAGAGAGTGCTGTTCATTCACAATCCCCACCTTCAATTCCTGCCGGTGCGAGAATTGAACCGGCAACCTTCAGGTTACAAGCCCAACTCCCTAACCATGAGATGCGCATGACTATCGCATGCAATATATCGTGCAGCCCTACTTTGCAGCCTATTTTTCCATATCCAATCTATTCCAGTGAAACACACAAGCTTCCTCCAGAACAACCAGAAATATTCTTCAGTGTAGTGGTTCTTTATTCCTCTGAGTGTAAGTGAGGGTGGTTGAGTGTGAGATTTTATGTGTATTGCAGCATAGTGATCATATAAAAGAGATTTAGTCAATGCCTTCCGCACTGTTATGGAGACAGATCCGCCTGACCTTCCTGTTATTTCCAAGTGTGCTTCCTGCCTCTGTCTCCATTGTTGTGGTGACACACAGCCCTTGTATAAGTGGATCTTGTCGCCCTTTCCATGGCCAAACGTTCAATAAACCGTCCGGCCTTGAAAAACGACTCGTACATTGTGCAGTTTGGCTTTCGAAGAGAAGGAGTAAACACTTAGAGCGTCAATCACCTCTCACGGAGCAATGAACGACAGCACAGCTTTATGACTTGCGTGTTGTTTATGTAAGACCGATTCCGACTCACTGGTTTTCAAGTGCAAGTTGTTCAGATGAGGTGGCAGGATGTGGGGAGGGTTGTGTCTTGACAGATGCAAAGTAATTAAATAAAGTGATTTTTTTTACACACAGAGGAATGTGTGGAAGCAATGTGACAGGTAACTCTCTACAGCTCATTAAATGACAATGGCTAGAATTAATCTCATTTCTGACAGCCTTGGAAAAAAAAAACACTTTACTGACTTTTATATATTTATTTTTGCAGCTTGCACTTGAAAAGCATGCTGTGTATGGTGCAGCTGATAAAGATTTGTTGTTCATAACTTGGGGAATCTTTTAGCTGACAACATGCGTTTTTTACAGCATCACCACCGACTGCTGGTGATGACTGATTATCTTTGCAGTGTGTTACTTCAGTGTGTATTGTTTTTTTGTAATACCACACTTTAAAATATAATTTTTCTAAATGCGTATTATTAATCTTGTTATGAATGATTGACCTGTTTTTTGTATGTGTCATTCAGACATCTTCAAATTTCAAATAAAAATGTATAAAATGATGTACAAATTTTTTTTACAATTATTGTAGTGACAAAATTTGATTTTGAAATTGTCTTTATGATTATGGGATTATTTAGCTATTTTTTTCTACAAATCTTCACGTCTTTCAAAGCATCATATATGATGATTTCCTAGTGAAACGGAACCTAGCACAAAAAAAAAGAAAAGAAAAGAAGACACATTGTGATTTTTGTTTTTCATGGCTTAATGTAATGAATATTTTACATGTACTGTATGTCACCTTATTGAGATCTGAAGGAAAAAAACTATCTGATTACACTCTCATGGTTTATTCTCTCAACCACAGTAAGTTGTTAGAAGACACAAAGTTCAAAAGAAAGAAATCTTTCGTAACATTGTTTTTTCTCACTTTTGATTCCTTTCTTTGAGAATAATGAGAAAAACTATACAGCTCAGGATCATTTTCAACATAATCCACATTTTTTGGAAACTTTGAGTCCTGTGCACTTACTACTTTGATTTATCAATGACATATTAATGGTGGACGGCAGCTGTTGTTAAAGCGTCACTGGGAAATGAGTGCTGCGCTCTGATTGGGTGACAGGTGATATTTCACTGCCTTTTCACCAGGAGCCAATGGATACAAACGTAAAATTGCTGCCAGGGAGACAGAGAAAAACGGGCCCTCCGTCTCAATCCGTCATTCTCCGTAATTCTCCTCGCTCCCATTCTTTCCGTCTTTCTTTCTCCGTCCCACTCTCCTCTTCCACGTCAGGCCGTGAGTTATGCGCAGGAGGCTTTGTCATCAATCCTGTTTTCGTCTGTTTAGAGAAAGGAATGCGAGCGTCCTTCTGGCACCGCATTAATTGGGGTGTGGGAACACGACCCGGGATTGTTAAGTGCTTCTCCTTCGTCTTTTTCTCCTGCCTCACTCGCTGTCGCCCATGTATCAGCTTGCTTTGATGTAAAATAACGATGATGAGCCTCAAGTCGATGATGTATGCTGAGGCAGGGATCCTGAAGATGAATTGTTATTTCTGGGAACAAGACTTTCCCCTGTAGAGCAGATAGCATAGGTCTTGTAGTATGCATGGAGCATTCTCAATCAAATTACCATGAAGGATGAGCTAGAATCAGTAGAGGAAGGCAAAAAAGAAACGGCAGCTTCATTTGCTAATTCTTTATCTCGGTTGCAGCTTCACCAGCCTCTTTCCCATTAATCTCTTCTCTCAGATGATGTACAATGCCGTATTGTTCCGCTAAACTTTGCCTTCCTCGCATCAGATTAGCTAACAAAACCCAAGCTAGGAAGCAGTCCAGGGAAACTATGGATGGATTGCAAAAACCACACATGAGAGTGAAAATAGGAGGATGTAGTGAAAGAGAATCGCAGCGCCTGCTATTTGAATACTTTGCAATTGTATTGTGTTCCTTTCATAGAAGGACAACCTGCTGCGAATTCAATGAGGAAAATGTTTTCTTTTTTTGGTGGAACACTTAGCATGTTTTGTGATTGTGTTTGTACCATTTTGTCCTAAAACAATCGGGTACGCTAGTGGACTTTTCTATCAAATTATTATAAATAATGCCTCTCTTCTATGTTCGAAACTGTGAAAGAAATTCGACAGTATTTTGATTTTGTTAGTGGATGAAGAGAGTGTTGATTATGTGCTGGTCACAATCCTCGCTAAGGTGTGACAGGCTGTCATATGAAATTAAGGGTGTTGTACACGATGCAAAAAAAACCACACATGTATTTTCAGCTCGGCCTATTTTCCACAAGGTCACTTGCTTGATATGAATAACAGCTGATTGGAGGGTCGTGTATATCATATTTCAGGAGGTTCGTAATAAGCATGGTAGGTTATTATAAACAATACAACGTCCAAAGAAATAAATTAGACAAAACTATGTAAATTTACTTCGTTCTGATTTACAATTCTACACACATTCATAAGTAAATAAATAACAATGAAATAACGTTTGTTTTTTATGTGGGCTTTCTAAATGATAAATGTAATTAGTTTCTGTGCTTCATGTTAATTAATCTGCGATATAGATGCTTAGAAGGCGCTTAATAAAGCAGATTAGGGGGCGGTTTAAACAGGCAGTCTAAGGGGGAAAAAAGAAAAAGGAAAGCGAGCAGAGGAACATTTAACCAGATGCGTTTTATATAAATAACCTTGTCGGGTGATTGTATAACTGTCCTCAGATTTGCAGTAATAGTAATTCATCTGATGTTTTGCAGATCTCATTTGTTTTTTTTTTGTTGGGAAGTGTTTTGTGACCTTTTTTCAAAAATATGGCTGATTTGCCCAGAAAATTTAACCCTAGTAACTTGCCTCCTAAATTTTGGACTGTGAAATGGGTCATTTCAACCCTGTTCACTCCAGGGTCAGCTGTGGATGAAATTCTAAGAATTATTGAGTTTTGTTATGATGTGTGTGAACTACAGAGTGTGTGCCCTACATTTCACCTACATGAAGTGAATGAACAATGTGCCCTATCTCTGTCCTCCCTTGGAATTACATTCAGTGATTCCTGAGGGCCGGGAACCATACCTCAGGAACTATTTTACTAACTTAAGATTCTCTTACTCATATATAGTTTCATCATAGTTTATACACTTGGGGAGACAATTTCTGAAGTTTCAACTGGAAAAATATCACATTCAGACTTTTTGCAGACACTAATCATTTTAGGAAGTCTTGCATTTCCCCCCCCACAATGCTGTATATGCATTTTCATGTTGCTAATTTTTTTCTTAAGGAACCAAACCGAAGCGGCTGAGCCAAGCATTGCCGCTATTTCCCATGATGTTTTGCGAATGCTAAAAATGCAGTGTCTGTTATGAGTGTGAACCATTGTTTTGCACGCATGCTGTGACCCAGTGGGAGGCATCCAAAAGATGTCCCCAGATGCTTTTCAAGAAATTCACAAGCAACCTCTATTCTTCCCAAGTTTTCAGCATTATATGTTGTGGAAAAGAGACCATGAGAATCACACAAATGGGTGATAATTGAAACAATCCATCCATACTGCTGGTGAGGTGACTCGTTCAATTTCGCTGCCAAAATCCTTTGTTTTTGAAGAATGTTTGTGTTTGAAAACTGTGACGTGTTACCAGAAACTCGAGGTGAAAGCCAAATTAGAATTCTGAGAATGTGTTGGATCCACAGGGAGCATCCCATTGCCGATTCGCTCTCCCTTTTTCCCATGCTTTCTCTTTCTGAAGTGTAGTTTACCGCATATATCTCTTGCATGGTGTACCACCTTTGCCTCTGAGATATATTTTGATATATAGATGTTGTTTCAATCAGCCTTGGGTCTTTGTTTATGCTACCTACACATAATTTAAGAAGCAGACCTACCCTGCAATAGCTAGCTTTCTCAAAGCTGACTGTGACAGTATGCTTATCAATTCAGTTATTGGGAAAAAAAAAAAAAAAAACTATTTTACATGCTAATTAAATGGTTAAATACGAAAATATTCCTGTGAGGTCTTTTTTAATAACTGAAGAAATTCATTACGGAGGTTCATATGCCAGGCTCTCAAAGTATTATCTTTGACTTGCACCTGAGTGGATTGAAATAAACTCTTCAATATGTAATTGGTGATTATAACGACATGCTTATAAAACTGAATATTTAGACTTGAGATTTTATCTAAATGCAATAAGATTTTACAGCATTTTCTGATTAGTGACGATGGTGCCTAAAAGCTCTCCTAACTCGAAAATGCCCACCACCGTGGCCTTAGCGCTGATTAAAATGACATTTCAACCTCCGAAAGAGACTGAGAATTCAGCAAGACATCATTTGCAAGCATAATTTAATAACATCTTAAGGTGTGCGGATGAGAAGGAACTAAACCATTGCTGGTTTGAGGTCTCTTTAGAGATCCCCCGGCTGTGTTTAATTAGCTCCTGACTGATGGCGTGATTGTAAAGAACCTGGCGTTACATTTCATTTAGCAATTTTTATGGTTTAATATTGTGCATTTTCATTTTGGTCCCTGAAGTTTCCACTGAAATGCATGACTTGTTGTTTGGCTGACCTGTTACTTTCGCAGAATTCATCTCGCAGGAGGGTTCCTCGCAGGAGCTCTTAACAGCAGCAGCAGCATTAGCAACATTAGCAGCAGACTTATTATGATGCCTGATGCCTTTTGAAATAACAAAGGAGGTCTATAGTATACCTGGAGAATTCTAGTATCCGTTAGAATTCCTTTTCATCGCAATGGCAGTTGCTCAGCTGGTGCAGGCCTCCCCGTTATTATCCGACCAGCTTGCAGCCATCTGTGCTTATGAGCACTCTATTTTTGGTCACAAAAGTTTTTGAGCCAATCACCATAGACTTATTTTTCTTTGCATGTTTGCACTACTTGCAGTGTCATAGGTCTCTTATTTGATGTTATTATACTTTCTCAACCCAATTGTTTTTGTGGCTTGCTGCAATTAAAGTAACAGATAGCACATGTGTCACTGCATACAGTTTTGGAGTTAAAAAAAAAAAAAATCCTGAGGTAAAGGATCTGTGACACATCTATCACTTGACAGGCTATAGGGGCATGGAGAAGAACTGTATGTAATAACATTTCTATCATTATTAAAAAGCCACTTTAGAAGACCACTTGAATGTCTTTGATTCATTCATTCATATCAATTACATCAGGTAAAAACAAGAAGGGTCAGAATTCTTGCAGTTTAAACCATGCAGAAATATACTTGTAGCACAGTCTCTGGAAAATAAATTTGAAACTTGACAGTCATGACAACTAGTGCACATTTTTTTCTATCAGCTGTGCAGGACAATGCAAAATGAAGTGTAGACTGATCAAACTAAGATGGCTTAGCCATACTATTCGTGAAATACTGTAAGTATTTTCCTGACAACAATTCCCTTACAGAAAACCACATGAACTTCACGTTTAAATCACATGTTAAAATCACATGTGAAATATGTGAAACATATATGAAACGCACATTAAACGTGTGGTTTTGGTACGTGTTCCATGTTGTAAATGTGTGAAACCCAGGTGTTTCACATATTTCACATGTGATTTTAACATGTGATTTCCACATGTGAAGTTCATGTGATTTTTCTGTAAGTAGTAAAAATACATAAATAAATACATAAATAAATACATAAATATATATATATATATATATATATATATATATATATATATATATATATATATATATATATATATAATATATTACTGATTAACTTCTGATCTTGGCAAAACATCCTTAAAACTGTATAATGACATATTTGTATTAAAGGTGCCATAGAATGGAAAACTGTGTTTATCTTGGCAGAGTTGAATAATAAGAGTTCTGTACATGGAAATGACATACCATGAGCCTCAAACACCATTGTTTCCTCCTTCTTATGTAAATCTCGTGAATAAAAAAGACCACTGAAAAATAGGCAAATCAGAACATAACACCGACTGTGACGTAACAGTCGGGATCACTAATAGTTACACCCCCAACATTTGCATATACCCGCCCATGTTCTAGGCCAGCTGCCAACTGAACCATCAGAAGTTTTGCAGGTATTGTGAAGAAACAAGCGAGGACAACAGCGAAAATGGCAAATCATGGAAATAAATGTTATGTTCCAGGCTGCTCAGGGGATGTGAAGTGTAAGGATGGGTTGGTGTCTGTACTCAGAAAGGCACGGAAAGCAAATAACGCGTTCTAATAAAATAACACCAGCCACTAAAGGGACAATGGTTAGCTCCTTGCTAGCAGTAGCCTGTTACATTGCAGTACATAAGATTTCACTTACCACATAAACAGAGTAAGGAGAAATGACTGAGGATTATGGCGAATGATTTACAGATCCTGAGCACCACTGACAAGCATGATCTTGTAAAATGTGTGGTAAGTACTGCCGCTCCATAGTATAAACAGAGTGCGAATCTCAAAAGCGAAAGTGAAAGTAAAAAGCGATCGTGCATTTGAAAGCAGTTTCAGTGCCCCGCATATTAATAGCAGCTCCCTGATGCCCGCATTTTATATACAGTATAATTACCTAACGATATAACTGCGAGAGAAAGTACTGAAATATATATTTTCCTCCCTGTGTTTCCTTTCTGCTGTGGGATACTGAAATGAGCTGCACTGTGAAACAGCCAATCAGAGCAGAGCCGCACTGTGAAACAGCCAGTCAGAGCAGTGCTCAACATTATTATTCATGACCCTTCCAAATAAGTCAATAACAGACCATTTCACTCTTGGGAGAAATCCTAGGGTTGTAAATGCACATGTAAAACCATATCTGGAGAATTGTTGCCCTTATCTAGGCCACATACCTTCTATGTAGATATCAGAGAACAATTTAAAATATTGTATCAATGCATTCTGTGGCACCTTTAAAATATATGAAAAAAAAGTGAAAATGCATTGCTTTTTTGAATGGCTGTCAGTGGAGAAACTTTGGGAGCTTTTTGCCCCCTATTTTTTGTAAAACAAAAGGCGAAAGATTATCAGTAATACAGTGCACAAGTCATATAGACAACTGTTTTGACACTTTTATAGTGCGCTTTTAGCCTGTTTGGAGCTTGGCAGTAAAAATCAACACCAATTTTTGTTGCTTGAAAAAGAGCAACTCTTCCTGACATCTCATTTTGTGTTTCACAGAAGAAGGAAAATGACACGAGGGAGGGAATGATGTGAGAGTAAATGATGATGTTCCTTTAATTAATTAAAAATTTTACTCATAATTCCATTTCTGAGGACAGATTCAAGCTGCAAGCGGGAGCTTATATCACACAAGGAGCGATAATCTCTCAACTAAATGAATAATACTGATTTCTCTAGATTTTTAACACCTCATACTGTGTAAAAGTTTGAATTACCAGTCCATACTCTTCAGACACTATGGAACTCCATATTGGCTCTTCACCCTCTTTCCTCCAAAATTGTGTTCGCTAAAAGTGCTTGGTGCCAAGTTCTGTGATGAGAAAACTAATTTTCCTCCAGTGAAAAATTATTTCCCTAGCACAGGGAAAGATTCGAATGGAGGGGGTCTCTTGGAGAGCAAATGTTAGGCATTGATCAGACCTCTCAGGTTCTGGCACCACGTCTGGTTGCGATGAAGGTACTGCAAAATGAGAAAAAACTCCTTTTTTCCCTTCCTCCCTTTTCTTTTGTCCTTCATTTAATCTTTTTGCGCTTTTTCTTTCTGTGAAGTGAGATAGGTCTGGACATAAAGGAAGGTAGTGCACATCAAAGCCTGTTGTCTTCAGGGGCCACTAAGATCCAGATACTGATCCGTTCTCATGTGAGAGTGAGAGTCGATGAGTACAGCGTCTTTCCACTTCCTTTCTTGTCTCGGGCTCTTTTGAGATTATTTGGCCTGAAAGCAGCTGAGATGAGGAAAGGAATGAGACAGCGGACTGGAGAGGGTCACTAGGGCTTTTTGATTGTTGGCAAAAATGAAGGAATGATTTGGGTTTGCTGTTCAGGCAGTGAGATTGCACAGAGCAGGAACCGAAAGTAAGATTGCACATTCCCTTTGGCTCTCAGAGAGCGCTTTGTCAAACTTTCAAGTACTTAAGGCAAACTCCTCTCTGAGGGGGGAATTCACTAAACAGCTGCGCCAATTTTGCAAGCTGTATTTCAGCGCAAAGCGTTAGTCACTAACCACCGACAATCCAATTTAACCAGACTCTGCACATCTGTACTGTTGTAGAGCTCCGTTATGTGTTTAAATGAAGCCGAAGTCGCTCTTTTCAGCCATTACTTCATGTAGAAACCAAGCACATTGTAGAGTAAGACATTACAGGGTCAACATGTTTTGTTGGTCTTGTAAAAAAATCTTACACAAACCCCAACCATAAGATAACCCTTAATCTATCAATTCTAAAATCTGATTGATTGTCAGAAATGTTGTTTCTAGACCATTATATAAATAATGTGTTTGTGAACCCTGTTCTCAAAGACCAACCTATCTTTCATTCTAAGGTTTCCATGCTAGTTTATAATTACTAGCTACTGTTTGGTAAAGGTTTAGTTGGTGGAGCTTCATAGCAATGCTGTCTTTTTAACAGTAAAAAGAAGAAAAAAAATCAGAAATTCATCAAATGATGATAAAATGGAGAAGGGTGTTATAACCAGGTATATGTAAGGGATAATCAATGGCTAGCTGTGCATTAAAGGATTTTAATGCACGACGTGGAGGCAAAGAACCGCCCGACGCGAAGCGGATTAAAATCCTTTAATGCACGGCTAGCCGTTGATTATCCCACTTATTCCATGGTCATTTGCCAAGTAATAGACAAGTTAAAACTTGTCTTGCTCTTTGCAGCGCAATATTTGACCGAATGGGTAAAAATGACAGTTATTTTCGTCAGTTACGGCTCGTTAGCTCTAGCATTCTGCCAGCTTCAAATCAGACACAGAGATGAAATAGTGCGATAAGACCACATTTATTTGAATGAATTATAGCATGTATTTCAATTAATTATCGATGGAACTGGTCAACTGATTTATTTGAAAGATTGGTGGTTTAGCTAGCTAGTAGAGCCTTGGATCATCAACACAAAGAAGACACAGTTGTAATAAGATTAATGAAATTTATTAACAACAGATATGCAAGAGTAAATACAACAACTAGTGATGACACCAATAAATGAATATGCACTGCTAATAGATAATAATAGTCAACTAAATATGAAGGAAGAAACCAAATAAATTGTAGAAACAAATAAACTGAGTGAACACAGAATGGCAAAATGCAATGGTGTTGAGCTGAATGTAGCAATGGAAGAGATTTCTATGGGAATGTTGCTTATGGGAACCGCTTAATGGCTCTGGTGGAATTAACGATAAATAACTGCTTATTTATTTCTGAACAAATAATATAGCTATTATTTGTAATGCTGACCCCAAGTAAATGTTATCTAAACGGGTTAGAAAAACATAGGCTGCAGGTATAAACTAAGCCAAGGTCTTTAGAAAAGAGGTTTGGCAAGTTTATAATTACGTTCCACAGGCGGGTGATCAGTCCGGTGGTAGAAACGTCTTCCACTGGTGATGCAGACTGCGTGCAGTGGGGAGGGCACAGAGTTGCGTTCCGGTAGCTGTCAATGCGCTGACCTGGAGGATGCTGAACTTCTGTTGTGCCACAGGGGGTCCTTAGAGCATGGACCGGGCAGCTGTGTCAGATGGGTCTTCATGGGGTTCTTTGCAGCCTGGCCGCGTCGTTGAGAAGCCGCGTGTTTCAAGCAGTGTCTGCCACTGCAGAGGTCCTTTGCGGACTGGGCTGCGCTGCTTTCAGAGCGGCAAGAGACCCCCAAGAGATGGGGTCTGTCACTGCTGGGTCCTTTGCAACTGAAGGGCAGCCAAATGCGATAAGGAAGGTTTATTCAGGAGCTGAGTTGAACCTTAGCTGTCTTGAAGTCTCTTTCCTTGTCAGGCCAGAAACTCAGAACGCTGTATCTGCTACTGTCTCTCTGGATGTACCGGAGACTCAGAACTTTGGTGTTTCTGTTAGTGTCTTTCTGGACGAAAGACTCAGAACCGGGGAGCGTTCCTGTTGCTGCCTTCCTGGTAACAGGACTCAGACTCAGAACAAGGAGTGTCTTTTGAGAAGGCACCTTTGTCTCTTTCTGATGAGGAGGAGATTGGAATCTGGTGCCTCTCCATTCCAGGAATGTTAGGCCACTTGTGTTCGAGGTGGCCATGGTGTTGCCCGCCCTAGTGTGGAACTCATTTGCATACAGTGGAGTACAAAGTTAAACAGTGTCTTTAACATTTCACCCATGCAATATTTCCTTACCAAACATCTTTCAAACTGTTATCAGCATCATGAGGAGCAAAAAGAGTCCAAACATGATGGGAAACTGTTGAACTATCACTTATTCATACCATAATATGTTAATGGGCCTGCTTCCATGAACTGTTGTGTTAACAGTCAATGGCCATCAACATAAACTGTACTTCATCCGAGAACCCTTGCAGTTTGTGTTCCATGGATTTGGATAGATCTTTGTGGCCTTTCTTTATTTCGGTCACTGCTGTTGCATCCAGAGATCTGGAGGAATGTTTATGGCAGTCGTTTCATAAACCTTAGGATTGGATGTGATGGTGAGGGTCAACCCGTAGTCCAATGAGAAGTCTTCTCTTAGGTGGTCGCGGGTGCAGAAGGTCTCGCTTCCTGTCCTGCTAGAGGTGTCTGGCAGTTGTCTTGGCATCTTATCTGATGGTTCTGAACATTTGTTTATGTTCCTCCACCAAGATCCAATCACAGTGGGGCACATCTCCCTCCACACCGGCAGTTAGAGAGGGGCCCTGCCATAAACTGGTCCTTGGAATGCCAGTTTGACTGTTGTTCAATACATAAACCAGCACATTAATATAGAACGGTGATTAAACTGACTTGGAACTACCTGTGCATTAAACGGTTATACTGCATACCTGCCAGCCAATCAGAATCCAGTATTCAGACAGACCATGGAATAAATAAATAAATATATATATACCTGGTTATAACACCCTTCTCCATATACTATATAGATATATATATTCTGTAGAATAGTTGGCACACTTTTTTTTTTTTCTCCCAGCACTTTCAGTATCCTCTAAAACCACTCTAAAAGCACTCAGAATCAGCTTGCAAAAAGCAAATTTGCAGTTTGCAAACAGCATTCAGCAGAGTTTTTTTTTTTTTTTTTTTTTTGGCAGTGTTTATGCATTTAAGCTTATTTGCATAATTCCTTTAGTGATTCGAAGTCTAAAACGATGTATGTGCAAATAAACTGTGATTATAAATGAGTAAAATGCATTCTTATTTAGTTCCATTACAAATTTCCATGTTTCCATAGAACTGTGCACATAAAAACAGTAAGATAATAAATGCAGATATTTTCTGTATATCATACCCTGGATATTCAGCACTTATTCATTAGAATCTTCAGCTGGCCAGTTTGGCCTTGAATCTTTATTAACCTTTTACTTCTATTTCTTCTCTACACATTTTTACATTCTCAGATACGTTCTAAAAAGACATTTCAGCTATTAGCTTCAATCAGTCTTTGAAAACAAGGAGTGGTTTACTAAATAGGTATCTTTTGGCTCCATTTATATAAATTGTTAGTCATGAGCTCTTCAAGCTTTAAGACATGACACTGAAGTGTAAAATTCAGCCATGAAATCACTGCAGAAATTAAAGGTTGTATTTTGGAAACGTGACGATTGTACTGTGATTTGTGTGGGAATCATAAAGCACATACTGTATATAACTGTCAGCGCTCAAACTAAGCCGATTAGAAAGTCATAACCTCGAAACATCAGTAATACTTGTTAATGAGAGCAAGCTGTGTAACGATGTAAACTATAAAGCAATTTAAAAGGGATTTTATGCCTGGTAGATAATTTTAAGGCTATATGATAAAGACCTGGGCTTTTGGGAAAAAGGAAAAAAGCGTATAATGAACAAGTAAAAATGCATATATAAAAAGGTTAACTTGGCAGATCTAATGAGATTGGAAGGCTCTGTAGTTTATAGAAAGGTTCGAAGTTCAAAGCACTCATAATAAAAACCAGAGGGTTGGTTGATGCAGGTAATCTGCTACCCGCTGAGTTGATGCCATTGTTACAAATCTTCAATCACAGTGCTCTGTGGTTGGATTCATTCAGCAAGCTGCCTTTCATCTCCTGTGGATGGAGAATAAAGGGCAAAATTGTGTATATTTTTTTCCTATGTTCTTTTTTCTGTCGTCTATCATATGTAGATTGTGTTTGTGAAATTAGTAGGTTGTTTTGGAAGGGTTTATTTCTATAGCAGCAGACATTAGCGTGACTCAGGCAGTCAAATGTTATGATCAGATCATTGTTTTAGCTGATTTACTGGTTTTTGGTTCCACTCCAGTATTAGCTTGATCAAGTAATTTGCATTTGTTTCTGAGGTATTAGCTAGGCTTTGTAAGACTTGATTATTTATGCTTTTTTCTTCCATTAATACACAATGAAGTTGAAATTAATGGCAGAAAATGCAGCCATAAATTAATAACACAGCAGAAACAAACACTAAAAATGATTTCTGCTGCTTGCTCAATTTGCTTAATTAAAATAAGTTAATGCAACACAATTCTTCAACATTTTGTCACAACTCAATTGAATAAACTCTGAAATCTATTCAAACTAATTTGTCTAGAGAAAAAAACAAAGTACATTCTTTGTAGCAGAATGTTGAAATGAAGTGCACAGAATGAGACAATGGAAGTCTTGTTAGTGTAATTTTGGTGTTTAAAAGAGTTTCTATTATGTTTTTAAGTTTTAAAATATTAAGTTTTAGGGGTTTCTATGTTGGTGAAGAGTGGAGCATGTGCTAAAACTGAGGGTGCAATTACTCGAAAATTCTAGTGTGGTAATTCTACAGGCCTTGGTTTCTGCCAACACTACACTCTTAAAAATAAAGGTTAAAAGGTTCTTCACAGCGATGCCATAGAAGAACCATTTTTGGTTCCACAAAGAACCATTCAGTCAAAGGTTCTTAAAAGAACATCCATTTCTTACCTTTTTATCATCTGAAGAACCTTCTTTCACCACAAAGAACCTTTTGTGAAACAGAAAGGTTCTTCAGATATTAAAGGTTTTTTTATGGAACCATTTAGACAAAAAGTTCTTCTATGGCATCGTGAAGCACCTTTATTTTTAAGAGTGTATGCATTACATGTGGTAAGAAATCTATGTTTTGCATGCTAACATGCTATTGTTGTAGTGATTAGAGATTTTATTGGGCATATTGGCTTTACTGTGGCATGTGAAATGTTATTGTTGTACTTAATTCAGGTTTCTGCTACAAAAGTTATTGGAGTGGAGTTTACGGATGGTTCAATTTAATGATAAGAAAACTCATTTCAAATGTGCTGTCCCTTTCTAAACCAAGTTCAGCTAAAGCATGAACCAGGTTTTTGGTGGGTCTTATAAAGGTCTCAAAAAGTCTTAATTCGCCCTTTCTTAAATTAAGGTCTTAAAAAGTCTATTAAACAAGGCTGAAAGTTTTCAAATTCATGGCAGTTTTAAAGTCATGGCATAAAATGTTGCATGCACTACAAAAAAAAAAATAAAATAATAATAATAAAAAATCTACCAGCATTTGTTTTGATTTCCAAAACAAATATCTAACAGAAATCAAGATACGTTAACTAGAAGAACAAAATGATGATAATTTAAGTTTTGAACAAAATTCAGTGAGTTTTTGCAAAGCAAATATCTCTCAATGAAGTATAAAAATGTTTTCCCTTTAAATTAAGAATTGATTTTTCTGAGCTTGCTGGGAGATACTCTTTTCTTGTTTTATCATAAGCTCACTTTAATTGTGCTTACACAGTAAAAAGCGATCAGTTGACTTTACTTAAAAAAAATTTAGGAAACCCGTTGCCTTAAAATTAAGTAAAGGAAATTCATGCAAAATTAAAAGAAAAAAGTTAAGTGAACTTGACAATTCTGAGTTACATTAACAAATAAACAAAATAAAATGTGTTGTGGTCACTTTTTATTGTAAGTTGGACTAATTTAAATTCATTAAATTGTGATTACTTAAAAGTGTGAATCTACTTAACTTAAAACTAACAAGTTAATCTGAGTTCTGTCTACTTAATTAAATTGAGGAAACCCGTTGCCTTGAGAAAATTAAGTAACCACAACTTATTGTATTTGTGTAGTTACAATTCACTTGAGACTGATTTAATCTTTGATGCAATCTTATTTTACTGATTTCTTTCACATTGAAAGCTACTAATACAATTCTCAAAAATACTAAATTGTTCAAAACAGATAGCACACTAACATTTCTATGAAGAATTGTCAAAAGCAAGTCAACTCACTCTTATTTATATATAGCACTTCATACAGTACAGATTGTCAAAGCAGCTTTACATTGTCAAACAGGAAAATTGTGTCAATAATGCAAATAAAATTCAGTTATGCAGTAAAGCAGCTCAAAAACAGAGGACAAAAGTAAACAGTCAATATTTCAATTAAAGTCAGTTCATCGTTGATTCAGTGATGTCATCATCATCCAGCTCAGTTCAGTTCCCTACAAAAAGTGTCTCTGCAATCAAGTTGTTAATATTCCCAAAAATTAAGTGTCCCCAAATAAGCAAGCCAAAGATGACAGAAATGGAGATATAACCTTGGTAGAAAGCAGGCTCAGTCGGGGGGCCAGTTCTCCTCTGGCCAGACGAACCAACGTGTCATCGTGGTCTTTGTTGAGGTTTTGTGCCGATGAGTGGTATAGGTGATGAGGCCTTCACTGGAGATCTGTCTTTGGGGCTCATCTAGTTGACATGGTCTCTGCTGACATTCAGGGCTGTAGAGTTGTCTCCACCATCTGGACTGGATCTGGACTGGGTCCGGGTGACTGCAGTGACCATCTGATCTGGATATGGACTAGATCCGGATGGCTACGGTGACCTCGGAATAAGAATGAAACAGACTAATATTAACACAGATGCCACACTTCTTACGATGTAACAAGTACATTAGGTGTTATTGACATTGTTATTGTTAGCGAACACCTTCAGAATGAGACGTGCCCTTTATGGGTCTAATTTAAAAGACACTTCAAACATTACAATTAGACTACCTTTTCTTTACATATTGCAAGACTGTCAAAGTAAATAACTTACCACAGTTCGCCCACATGAAAGGAGAATGTATAATCCATTAAATAGTCCTGCGCTGACACTTCTGCTTAAGTGTGTTCTTAGCATATGCCTGAAATGATATGAGAGCCATTAACACAAAATGGTTGACTAGAAATAACCACAGTCTCATTTAGACATCATTTATACTGCTTGACAAAATGAACACTCTTAGGATGCATTCAATTAAAACTCATACAAATCAACTCACAAACAGTGTATTTGTATAAAAATAAATAAAACAAAGAAACTTTGCTTATCATACAGTAGATAACAATTAACAAATAACAAACAATTTAGTTTAGTTGGGTGCTAAAAGAACACTACCAGTCAAAAGGTTTTGAACAGTAAGGGCGGTTTTTTTTTTTTTTTTTTTTTTTAAATTTTAAAGAAGTCTCTTCTTCTCACCAAATATTTCAAAATATTTAAATATTTTTATACATTTATAAATATATATTTAAAAATGTTACTATTTTTGTTGTACTTAGGATCACATAAATGCAAGCTTGGTGAGCAGAAGAGACTTCTTTAAAAAAACAAAAACAAAAACATTAAAAATCTTACTGTTCAAAAACTTTTGACTAGTAGTGCATGTTGGAGCTGAATTGGGGGGGAAATTTCTAATTCATTTTTATTTAAATTGCAATTAACCAATTAAAATTCTGGTACATTCAAAGATGGTACATTCATTATTCTTGCAATAGTCAAGTGTTCACGCACCTGAATAATATCTGCATGCACAATAATGAGAAGTACACACATAAGAGCCTCCATACAGCAGAGTCTGATGTGGCAGGTGGAGCTAGAACTGACTTCATGAACTGCCCTGAAACACAATTGAAAAACGATTATCATAAATATAAATATAGCTTCACAATGCTCATTTTGGCTTCTGTCAGACTGATATTTAGTCTTTACTGAATCGTTTCAGTGTGCTTTAAGTTCTTTTTAAATTGTAAACGCCTCTTACAGGCTCGCGTGAGTGTCCGGGATCCACGACAAAACCTATTTTACTACAAGAACAAACACTTCACACCAGATAAAGTTTTGAAAATATTAAATATATTATTGTAAAGTTACGTCTTTTAGTGACCAATTTAAACAACTAAAAGGGATAAACATAAATTTACCTCAGACTGTATCTTGAACCACCTCATGCGCAAATACACCAACAGGGATTGCCCATGTAAAATAACAAAGAGGGGAATTTGAAAACTTATTAACACTGAAAACTATAAATTTAGAGTGAAATTTAACATTACATGGACAAAACGACAAATAAAATTAGATTTATAAAGCTTACCTTTGTCTTAGCACCCGTCCGTCTGTCCTCTGTAGGTTTGATAAAGTGTCCTCAACGCAGAATAAAGTCATACAGAATATATCGCGGTGGTATTATCTTCAGTCTTTAGTAATATACAGAATTAATATCTTCAGTCTTCGCGGTTGCTTGCGCCATCATGTTTAACTTGCGTCCCTTCAGAATGAGACAGTTAATTTCGGGCTAATTTCAAAGGGTTTATTTTGTTTCAATTACCACCTGACAACATTTTAAGCATTACCATTACAATGTTTTTGCTTACATATTTATAGACTGTGGAAGTAAATAACTTACCGCCGTTTGACAATATATAAAAAAGCATGCAAATATCTTTTGAAAATGCCCGCGGTAGCACAAGTGCTCGCACGCGTCTGTCGGAAGTAGGGATGGGCGGATCGATCCTAAAGTATCGATACTTTCGATACTGATATTGTATCGAAAGGATCGATCCTCATATAAAAATATCGATTCTAAAGTGTATTTTTTTTTAACCACTAATTTTATTTATCAAGAAACTTGGTGCATAAAATAAGATTCTAAATGGAAAAATAGACTATATTAGCGAATAATTGTGTTGGATAGAACCATTTCTCCTGCTCATCGGAACACACGCAAATGCTGAAAGACAGAACCAATCAATCACAGACAGCGTTCGCTGCTGATGCATGGCTCACAGTGCTTGTTCAAATAGTGCTGCGTTTCCCAAAAGCATCAGAAGCATAAGTAGATCTTAAGAAACCACTGCCACATTATTACATTACATAACATTGTTACTATATATAAAATTATTTCTGAAAAATGCATCACGGTTTCCACACAAATATGATGCAGCAATAATAAGAAATGTTTCTTGAGTAGCTTTAAAAGATATTAGAATTATTTCTGAAGAATCATGTAACACTGAAGACAGGAGTAATGATGCTGAAAATTCAGCTTTGATCACAGCTGCATTTTAAACTAAAATAGAAAGTAGTTATTTTTAATTATATTTCACAATGTTGCTGTTTTTACTGTATTTTTGTTCAAATAAGTGCAGCCTTGGTGAGAATTATTTAAAAAAAAAAATATTACAAAATCTTAATAACCCCAAACTTTTGTGTACATGTAATATTTATTTTAAATAGGCTGGTTTGTGCAAGTAAATTTATTTAAACTGGTTGTTGAAAGTTCAAATAGATTGTGTTATGTTCTGTAATTGCTGTTAATAAATATGACAGAAAAAAATATGCTAAAGTTTCTTTAGAGGTACAACAGCCTGGCAACCTTTTACAAAAATTAACCATGATTTTATTACAGTAACCACAGTTTACCACAGTATTTGTAGTAAAACTGCAGTAACCACAAATTTACCAAGTAGTAGTAATAATAATAATAATAATAATAATAATAATAATAATAATACATTTTAGTACTTATGTAACACCATGTTTATTTTTCTTGGGTACACCTTATATCTACCCTTAAAACATACTTGTATGGTACTAATATGCTCCCTTTTAGGGGTATAGGTGCACCTTTGAGATTACTGCCTCAGTAAACAACTAAAATACAATTTTAGTATATTTTATTTCTGACAGTGTAAACAAAAAAAAAAAAAAAAAAGGCCTATGAAATGTAAAAAAATAAAATAAAAATAAAAAAAATCATGACTTTAAAATCTAATATTAAGTGAGTATAATTACTGATTATATTATTTTAATAATTTAAAAGATCAGTTTAGTTTAGAGGTATCGATATCGACGATACTGGGCTTGAAAATATCGGTATCGGATTGAAAATAAAATAAGATGTATCGCCCATCCCTAGTCGGAAGTGCCGGCAACCCGCCAAAATAAAAGCCTGCTGATTTTAAGTTTGAAAATGATGTAAATTCATAATGGAAAAAAAAGTAAATATTAGTAATATTAAGTTTACTATATAATAATTGTATTTGTATTTAATGCTCACTTTTTATTTTAAAAATACAGCTAAGTAAAACAATAAAACAGAATAAAAACATTATAACATAATAAAAACATGATTTTTGAAAAGTTTTCTGTTTTTGCAAATAAACTCTTATATATATAATATATATATATATATATATTAATCACATCCAAAATAAACAGCACTTTTTATTTATTTATTTATTTATTAGGGTCACACTATGCGCAGTGTGAGGACCAAACCAAATCTCCAGGTTCTCTTATGAGAACCAGGCTGAAAAACTAATGTGCACCTCTGTCTGTAACACATGCACAAAGGAGTCACATGTTCGACCTTTTCATTGAACACAAAGTAATTAAGTTTATTGAACTTAATTGCAATGCTTTAAGTAACATAAAGTAATAAAAACTCGATCAAACTGAGTAATGTCAACAGAGCACAAACAAATAAGTAAAATGAACGTAATTTTACTAAGTTAACAGTGCATCATCTTTTACGGTGTAGAAAGCAGGTATTTTTTTTTTTTTTTTTTTTTTTTTGCAGTGTGATCAAAAGGTACAGTAAATTACTTCCATATTAAAAGTAATGGAGATCTGTTGTAAGTTGCTAACACAACTCATTTTCTGCTCCCTAGACATTTACATTTAGAGAACATATTAATGCAGTGTGTTCCCTTTAATTTGGTCCTTGTATTTTCTTTACTTGGTCTTAAAAAGATCTTAAAAACTCTTAAATTGACCTGTATAAAACCTGCAGAAACCCTTGCGAACATTGTATGAACATTGTCTGTATTTCAAACATTGTAGGTATTTCTATATTTACAAAGCTTTCAGTTAAAAAATAGTTGTACTAATTATTTTTAATGAATTAAAATCAGTTAAAATGGCATTTTCAATATACCAGTTGCTGAAGTAAATAAGTTTAATGCTAGGTTTATATAATTAAACCAATACATCAGTTGTCAGGATTCCAAAATTCTGCTTTAATTCCACAACATCCTGTCAATCTTGTTCTCTTGGCTGTATGTGATTATAGAGCTGGGAGCTGATCACAGCAGAGGCTAATCACACTGTACCAGTCTGTCTGCCTGCGGCGACATGACATGACATGCCACAGTTTCTTGCCAATATCTCTGGGTGAAGTTTAGATGCATCGTTAAATTCAGCCCTGACTCGACGTTTGACTTCCAAGTTTGAAGACATGGAACATACGAGTGCAAAGCAAATAACCGCACAGGCATTCAGCCTTGAAATGGAATCCACAGTGCATTGATGTGATGCACAAATGGAGTGTTGGCGCTGGGAGAAAAGTCGAAAGAAAATTAATTGTACATACAGAGGAATACTGCTTAACCTTTCAGTCAGTAAGAATCCTCAAAGCCTTAAGTGCCACAATTCAACCAGGACATTTGGTGCGGGCTTATGTGGATAATTCTGCCGTTTTCGCTGCCACAGGTGTTTCATTAAGTGAATGCTGATTGAGCCACATTATAAATGCAGTATTGATTGTTGAATAACTTCTGCAGCTCTTTGTGAGCTGACTTTCTTCTGCATCAAAAGTGTCTCTTTACTCAAATAATGTTCATTATCATTCACATTGATCCTTCTCTTGAAAAGAACAGCCAGTTTTTGGAAATCCACAGGCTGAAAGCAGGCCAGTTGATTTTGCTGTGTTTATTGCCAGAGTGGGCTGGAATAGGAACAAAAACTAGCAGCTCGAGGGCATTTTGATATTGTTTTTTATTGCGACAGTGGGTTAAGAGGTTGATAATGTACCACATTCCAGTTAACAACAGTGCTGCTATTGGATTGATGCCTGTCTTTTTGTTCATAGCTGCGATCATTTCCATTGGACTGTTTTATTTTGAGATTAAATTGGTGCCACTATTTTCTGTATATATTCTCTTTGATGTGAGACATAGGTTATTTTCTTGTTCTGCAGCCATTTAGCAAGAAGAAAAAGACAAATGATGTTAAAACATGTGCCAGTAAAACACAATTAGTCAACTTCTGTTGTTTATGCAACTTATGTTTAAGAGCTATAAATTGGATTACACTTAAATGGAACAGGTCATTGTAGTTTGATAGCTTTGTAAATATGTCTAGATCTTTACAGAAACAGATCTCAGCGTGATATAAATAATTTACCAGTGAACATTCATCTATCTATCTGTGTATCTCTGTCTTATGTATCAATTATTTCACTTAAAACTGACTGTTTACGTGAAAAAACAATTTATCTATCTATCATCTATCTATCTGTCTGTCTATCTATATTTATTTATGTCTGTCTGAACGAATACTGGCTATTTTTTATTCATCTAAGCCAATTTATACCTGGCAAGTGTTAAATCTGTGTGTATCTGATTAAAAAAAAAAATCTTTAGCAGCAATTCCGTACATTTTGACCACTTTCAGTGTCAGTGATTGTTAATTTTACTGGCCAACTTTAAATGTAGCACATTTTAAGGTGAAGCCACGTTACGGAGAGGGGTTTTACTTATAACCAACTTTATTCGTCTCTTACTTCAGCTCTAAGTTACAGTGTTATCATGGCTCTGCAATGCTCTTTGGAGTTTGCCCTCTGATTTACTGTTCAATCTCTCTCACTCTCTCCTCAGATAGTCTCCTTGTCTGCTTGATTCTCATTCCTAGAGCGATTATCATTCTTTCTGTCTTTTTTTCTTTAGCTTGCTAAATCATCACCATCGATTTTCCTCCCTTCCATTGTTGCATGGCCCCTTTGTGCAGGGAGTGATAGTCCACTAATGAAGGTGTGTGTTTTTTTCTAGATGCATCATTAAGTCTTATGGAATGTCTATGTCCAGTGCCACCCGCTCGTTTCTAGCACATTAACCAAACCCCATGTTACAGATTCTCGTTTAAAGACAATATTCTGTCTCTCTGGAGCACCATACAGCTAAATGCAGAAGATTTTCTCTAGAGTCTGCAAATTGATGATGATTTGTGCTGCTGCTATGATAAAGTGGTACACTGACATCACATCCGGCCTATTTGTTGTTCAAAAGTGCCATTGATCACAATTAACAGGCATCGTGCCCAGTCGCAGTTGAAGCTCTTTGGGGGATCTGGATTTATGCATCTGTCCCAAAGAGATATAGAAACAAAAAAATGGAGCATGTGGTGCTTTAAAAGTGACAGAGAGAAACTCTGCGGTAGTGAATGCTGAAAGACCTGTTCAAGGATAGTGCATTGACCCCAGGCATAATGCATGCAGAATGACTTAATGAAATGTGTAAGGGTGGCAGCTGAATCCAATCTGCTTGTGCTCTCCCCTTCACTGTCACCCGTTTGACTGGGGGACCGTGGTCCTGACAGGCCAATTAGATTCATATTTGCATATCTCTTTCGCTCCGTTTGCCTTGTTCGCAGGAGCGTAAAATAGGCTAATAAGGCGGTAGAACCTGTGTTCAGCAAGATTCATTCAGAATGCTTTTAAAGTGTGACATTCGTGTGCTTCCTCTCCACCTCTGACTGGACCCCGGCAGGGGCAGATTGTTGATGGAATCTGAATCCCAACAAAATAAATGGAAACACATCTTTTGTTTCTTCATTTGTTTCTTTTCTTTTCTTTGCTTTGTGTGTGTGGGTTTGGTAATTTGTTTGAAATGTTTTGCCATTTAAGGTCTGGATGACTAAATTGGTCTCAGTTTTTCTCAAAGACAATTGTGACACATTCATTGATAATTGTGTATGAGCTGTGTACTTTTTTATCAATAATAATTACACTGTAAAAATGATTTTTCAAAGTTATTAAAACAAAGATTCTTGGAGAAAAAAAAATAAAATAAAATTAAAAATCCTTTCTATTTAAAAATTCCATGTCTAATTTGATGTGTTATTTGTCATTTCTTTGTTATTAATGGTGAAACAAGAAATCTTTGAGTGAAAATTTTCCACACCATTTTTTTCAGTGTAACAGATTTTGGGCAGTATTTACAGTTACTTTTTAAATTACATTTTGTTTACATGGCATTTACTCTTAGACAAATCAATTAACCACATTTTTTATTTCAATTTCAAATTAGTGCAATAAATTAATTAATTTTTAGTTTGCATGCTGTCTAAGACTTTTTGTGTTCACTCTAGGAAGGGAAAAACTTGCTCTTCCATTCCCCAGGCTTTTCAAATATTCATGACCTTCTTGTAGCACTACAGAGGGCGCGAAAGCAGTTCGTGGCCTCACACATAATGAAAGAGTAATGGACATTCATCATACCTTTTTTGAGACATAGTACTTTAACAGCTTTAAGTGAAATCGAAAAGCCTTGGGCACCGCACACTGTGATTTAGTTCTTTTTTTCCATGCTTTTTTTTCTCGCCTTCATTTGAGCAACATGACTTACTGATGAGCACTCAGGCCTGACATTTCTCAATAGCCGAGCTTAAAGAGTCACACGATGACTTATCAAACACTAGCAGCATGCTAAAGAGATTGGTGGTGGATGACACAAGAATCACATTCAGTGCCATGTTTGAGTTGGAGTGAATTTTCTGGTGATTAACACTGAAAAATATCAAAAGCTATGTCTGTTTACATACACAGCAAGTTTAGTTTTACCCTCAGCCAATACATTTCTTACTCACACCAATGATTCCCATTGTATTTTTGATGCAACGTTTACTAGGATGTCCATATCCAATTTGAATGCAATTAAAGCTAAATACCTATAAAAGTAAATGGTACATTAATTGTTAGCTGTGCACTGAATTAAAATGAAAAGGCTGAAACTGAAAATTGTATTTAATATTAATATATTTAAATAAGTATAAATTATATTTTAATTTGTGCATGATTAATAATTGAACTATTTATTTACTTTTATGTGTATACTGTATGTGTGTATATATGTAAGCGTGCATGTTTCAGATAAATAGGATGGGGGAAAAAAAATGTGATTGCATAACATTACCACCTTGACTCTATCTCTTTCCTTGACAATTGCCAATAAGTGTCCATTCAGCCAGGAGCATTTAGACGAGGACAGGGAATAAGTCTTGAAATAAGATTAGTCTACGTGGTTTAATCCAGGGTGCTAATTAATGCCTCTGTATCTTCTTCTTCTACCTATTTAACGTTTGCACATGTGGTCAGGTTTGGGGTCAATTACAGTGGTGTAATTATTGTAATTGGCTCGTTTCCAGCCCATTACCTTTCTTTATGTCGCCCTTAACATTTTGTAATTTGATGTGCAAATGATCATGGGATCACATTGATGAATGATGCAGCAAGTCTGAGAGAGTGCATGGCCATTAATACCGCAGGAAGACATGCTGTCTCAAGCAAGGTATAGGAAAAACTGACCTGCTGCAAATGGTGCAAGACTTTGGGGGATTTGATATCATGTTGAGGTGCAAATTAAATGCATTTATAGTTTGTCCAAAAATGAAAATTCTGTAATCATTTAGTCACTGTCATGTCGTCCAATGTTGTTTACTTCAAAATATCATCATAGGTAATATCATTAAGAAAGGCATAAATGGTTTTAAGTACTGTATAGTTTAAGCTGGTTTCAAGTTCATCAGAGTTAGAGTGAAAATAGATGGTCTAGTTAGTACTTGGTTGTTCTGATTTTATCACTTAGCCTCAGACGTTTTGGGAACCTCTCTGTTATAAAGTGTCTAATTGAAAATATCCAGAATCACAGCATAACATTACCTGCTAAGCACAGGTTTATGCACAAGACTGTATATGAAATACCCTAGTCAGAAACTTAACTTTTTTTGATACTGTGGATAATTCTATTCTTCAGGGCACTGTAGTTTAGTGACAGATCTAGTACAGCAAGATCAGAGTTAATTGGTAAATTTTCCTCCTGCCCTCGAGAACACTGTGAATTATGAGAAAATTTTGACCAGACTATGATCTTCTAGATGTACAGACATCAAATATGCTTCTATCACACCAGCATCTGCCTATATAGAGTAATGTGGTTATTCTCCTCATTTATAGCTTTGATTGAAATGATTTAATCAAGGGATATTTCACCTGTTTCCAAAACATGTCCATCAGCAAACTCAACCGTCAAAGCGGTCATCTCAGAAAAGGTCTAGTTTTTGTATCACATTTCCTTGACTACTCCTCAGCGGTCTTCTTGTTTTTAGAAGGAAGTGAAAAGGCGAGGAGAGTGGATTTGGAAAAGTGGTGCATTTGAAAGGCATTGTAAACGACTGACAGAGCAATGGATGAGGGTGTGGGGAGCCATCAATCAGAGCTCCAGAAAATGAAGTTAGAATCAAAGCAAACGTATACTTACGGGCACTTTTTGCTTTTGAAACTCTCAATGGGTTGATTGCCTCTCAACAATACATTGTGACAAGAAAAGGTTTTTTTTTTTTCCCCCTGCCGGGACGAATGGCTCGTCGGGGAAAGACATTTGGTCTTTCTTCTGTGATGACGTTGACAACTTTTGATGCTTTTGTCAACGGTGGTCCTTTGACTCTTATTGTTCCTCTCCCCCAGACGCTGGTAAAATGCAGAGCACCTTCCTTATGTCGCTCTGTGGGGTTGTGCAGGTTTATTTTTTTGCTCCGTTGTACCTTCTCACCCCCTGCACTTACTGTTATGAGTCACATGACCTTTCCCTGCCATCTTAGTAACAAGCTTCATGATTAAGAAAGGTCAAGCCATGCAGGGATCAGACACTGTGCATCTCAGCTTTTCTCAATCCCAGTAATTTCGTCACCTGTGGCTCTTGGACCGACTGTGACGGCGCTGAAACGTCTTTATCGTGGAGACCTTTGTAGAGTGCCGTACATCTAGCTTGTACCTCTGATATCCCTCAGAACAGCAAATTGCTTTCCAAAATTTAAAAGGGCAAATGAAAGTAAAGGACCAGCAAACTACTGCTACTTTACCATGCTTGAACTTTTATTAGGGCAAAAGACATTTCAGGGAAGGTTTAAGATTCCATCATTTGAAAGCATTGAATGTGTCTGTCATAAAAGTAGAAGGATGATTCTAAAGGCCTTCCAGCCTCATTTAGGATACTTTAAAACTTTTTTCCCAGGTTTGAAATGTCCTGGAACAGTCAGCTTGCTGAGAGGTGCCGTCCATTTATCTTGCTGGGCTGTTAAGTGTCCGGGAAAGTAGACTTTGGCTGCGAGGAGGCATGCAGAATTACTCTCCGGCCTCTCATTGCTATGCAGATAAATGAGGCAAAGCAAAGAGCGACAGAGTCGTAACTGAGGACACTAGGTGTGATTATTTTCCTTGAGAATCGTAATTCAGACTAATTCCGTGGTTTCGCCCGACGTACCATTGCATTGAAACAATCGTCGCCCCTGGAGAGAAAACAGTTGCTGTTAAGCCTCTGGACGTCCAAGCTGTACCTCTCATACTCTCTCTCCATCTGTCTTTTATCTTGTCTTGGAGCCAGTTCTTTCACATTACAGCTGGCACATTCTTGGCTTTTGCAATTCATGGGCTAAGCACAGAGGTTTTTATTGGTGCTCAAGACAGACAGTTGCTCATTAGTAGTCGTCTCACCCAAGGCAAGTGGGGGATTCATGCCTTTAGTGTTAAACATTGCTGTGCACCACGATAAAGAAAACCAACCTTCTAGCTGTTTGCCTTAAACATTGCTGGTGTGAAAGTCTTCTGATACTTCTTATTGCCGTTCATTTAAAAGGCCCAATGTGGCACTTCTCATCGAATTCTCTAGTTTCTAGTACAAAGATTAAAGTCTAATATAGAACGTTGATTGTGTTATGCTATTTTACAAAAGAATTACAAAGCCGCATGCAGTGCAAAATCAAAGGATTTAAAAAGGGTTCACTACATGCCATGATTACTGTAGATGTGCTTTGTGTAAAAAATATTTGATTCATGTCATGCTGAGGGTCTGTTAGACCTTCCAGGAAAACAACACACTCTTAGAAGAAATGGTTCTATATAGAACCTAAAAAGGTTCTATCAGGTGCTTCATATATGGAACCCATAAAAGGTTCCATATAGAACCCTTTTTAAGGGTTCAATCAAAATAACCCATTAGGGTTCTTTGTAGCCAGGAAAAAAGGTTCTATATGGAACCCTTTAGGGGTTCCCATCATGGGATAATTTTTTGGATTTAATTTTTGGTTTATTTTAATTAAATTTTAAGACTTAAACAGCTCATATAGCTACTTTATCACTAGAAAAACTGAAATAACCATAAGCATAACACATCAAAGATTTGCGTCATCATTTAAGACACTTTTATTAGCACTTACAATGACAAGCAATATATAACACAGCAATTCATAGTGCAACTGTTACAGGGATTAACATAAATCCATGTTTCTTTATTTATTCATAATTTTTATTATTTTAACCTGTCTAAAATAGCACTCTCCATTTTAGAAATATTGTTTTTTCAACCCCCTCCACCTTACTCACCCATCCAACGTCAGTCACAAATTGATGTTGATTGCTAGAAACCACAAAAAAACAAAAAAAACAATTGAATGTTAACTTACACAAATATAGTTAACTTGCAAAAATAAATAAAAAAATTAAATACATAAGTAAAATTAGAATGTGAAAAGTTTGTCATCAAATAGTACAGATGTATCTCAATAAATTAGAATGTCGTGGGAAAGTTCATTTATTTCAGTAATTCAACTCAAATTGTGAAACTCGTGTATTAAATAAATTCAGTGCACACAGACTGAAGTAGTTTAAGTCTTTGGTTCTTTTAATTGTGATGATTTTGGCTCACATTTAACAAAAACCCTCCAATTCATTATCTCAACAAATTAGAATATGGTGACATGCCAATCAGCTAATCAACTCAAAACACCTGCAAAGGTTTCCTGAGCCTTCAAAATGGTCTCTCAGTTTGGTTCACTAGGCTACACAATCATGGGGAAGACTGCTGATCTGACAGTTGTCCAGAAGACAATCATTGACACCCTTCACAAGGAGGGTAAGCCACAAACATTCATTGCCAAAGAAGCTGGCTGTTCACAGAGTGCTGTATCCAAGCATGTTAACAGAAAGTTGAGTGGAAGGAAAAAGTGTGGAAGAAAAAGATGCACAACCAACCGAGAGAACCGCAGCCTTATGAGGATTGTCAAGCAAAATTGATTAAAGAATTTGGGTGAACTTCACAAGGAATGGACTGAGGCTGGGGTCAAGGCATCAAGAGCCACCACACACAGACGTGTCAAGGAATTTGGCTACAGTTGTCGTATTCCTCTTGTTAAGCCACTCCTGAACCACAGACAACGTCAGAGGCGTCTTACCTGGGCTAAGGAGAAGAAGGACTGGACTGTTACCCAGTGGTCCAAAGTCCTTTTTTCAGATGAGAGCAAGTTTTGTATTTCATTTGGAAACCAAGGTCCTAGAGTCTGGAGGAAGGGTGGAGAAGCTCATAGCCCAAGTTGCTTGAAGTCCAGTGTTAAGTGTCCACAGTCTGTGATGATTTGGGGTGCAATGTCATCTGCTGGTGTTGGTCCATTGTGTTTTTTGAAAACCAAAGTCACTGCACTCATTCACCAAGAAATTTTGGAGCACTTCATGCTTCCTTCTGCTGACCAGCTTTTTAAAGATGCTGATTTAATTTTCCAGCAGGATTTGGCACCTGCCCACATTGCTAAAAGCACCAAAAGTTGGTTAAATGACCATGGTGTTGGTGTGCTTGACTGGCCAGCAAACTCACCAGACCTGAACCCCATAGAGAATCTATGGGGTATTGTCAAGAGGAAAATGAGAAACAAGAGACCAAAAAATGCAGATGAGCTGAAGGCCACTGTCAAAGAAACCTGGGCTTCCATACCACCTCAGCAGTGCCACAAACTGATCACCTCCATGCCACGCCAAATTGAGGCAGTAATTAAAGCAAAAGGAGCCCCTACCAAGTATTGAGTACATATACAGTAAATGAACATACTTTCCAGATGGCCAACAATTCACTAAAAATGTTTTTTTTATTGGTCTTATGAAGTATTCTAATTTGTTGAGATAGCGAATTGGTGGGTTTTTGTTAAATGTGAGCCAAAATCATCACAATGAAAAGAACCAAAGACTTAAACTACTTCAGTATGTGTGCGCTGAATTTATTTAATACACGAGTTTCACAATTTGAGTTGAATTACTGAAATAAATGAACTTTGCCACGACATTCTAATTTATTGAGATGCACCTGTATATTAATGACACTCATATTTTGCATCTCACCACCAGGTCATCACCCTTTACCTTAAATAAATGTCAAGTATTTACTCCACATTCTCCTATAAACCAAGTAGTCTGACTTTTTTTTGTATGCTGCAACTTTCCCCAGTTCTGTAACCCATGAAAGATGCTGAACCACGTTTCTGAAAAGGGAGCTAAAAGACTAACTACAGTATTGTTTTTTAAAATTTATAAGCATTAAATATTAATTTTACATTCAGATAAGCATTTAAACAATAAAAACAAAGCACCCATTACAATTTCAGCACTGGGAAGGGCTAAATAGTGCTGATTGAAATTAACTGAGAGATGGCTTTTGGATGCTCCTTACTGAACAAAAAGTAGACAGCAAACAGATACTTCTGGCATCTCTGTGTTATTGGTCAGTGACACATTCATTTTGATGCTAACTCTCCTCGCGATGAGTAGGCTTGACATCCTAAGATGGGGATACAAGTCAGAGAAACATTTATTAGACCTATGGAGATTACAGTACAACAGGAAAAAGAAAATAATCTCTCACAATTACATTAAAACTTACTTGAATTAGAGAGAAGTGTGGTGTTTTCATCTGAATGTAGAGTCTAAACTAAACAAGTAATGCTGCACTACAGAGTCCAGACCTGCAGTGACAGTGCAAAATATTTATTTATTTATCAATCAATCATAAGAACTTGCATGATAAAAGATTAAAAAAAGATATCAGTAACTTCAGATTAGCTGATTGATGAGTTTCAGTTGGTACTGTTAGGAAAAATAAATAATGTACCTTTTGTGTTATTGTTTTGCAGCAGGTTGGTCATGTTTCATCTGACTTCCACTTTTCAGCACTCTGAAGATTTGCGTCATCATTTAAGACACTTTTATTAGCACTTACAATGACAAGCAATATATAACACAGCAATTCATAGTGCAACTGTTACAGGGATTAACATAAATCCATGTTTCTTTATTTATTCATAATTTTTATTATTTTAACCTGTCTAAAATAGCACTCTCCATTTTAGAAATATTGTTTTTTCAACCCCCTCCACCTTACTCACCCATCCAACGTCAGTCACAAATTGATGTTGATTGCTAGAAACCACAAAAAAACAAAAAAAACAATTGAATGTTAACTTACACAAATATAGTTAACTTGCAAAAATAAATAAAAAAATTAAATACATAAGTAAAATTAGAATGTGAAAAGTTTGTCATCAAATAGTACAGATGTATCTCAATAAATTAGAATGTCGTGGGAAAGTTCATTTATTTCAGTAATTCAACTCAAATTGTGAAACTCGTGTATTAAATAAATTCAGTGCACACAGACTGAAGTAGTTTAAGTCTTTGGTTCTTTTAATTGTGATGATTTTGGCTCACATTTAACAAAAACCCTCCAATTCATTATCTCAACAAATTAGAATATGGTGACATGCCAATCAGCTAATCAACTCAAAACACCTGCAAAGGTTTCCTGAGCCTTCAAAATGGTCTCTCAGTTTGGTTCACTAGGCTACACAATCATGGGGAAGACTGCTGATCTGACAGTTGTCCAGAAGACAATCATTGACACCCTTCACAAGGAGGGTAAGCCACAAACATTCATTGCCAAAGAAGCTGGCTGTTCACAGAGTGCTGTATCCAAGCATGTTAACAGAAAGTTGAGTGGAAGGAAAAAGTGTGGAAGAAAAAGATGCACAACCAACCGAGAGAACCGCAGCCTTATGAGGATTGTCAAGCAAAATTGATTAAAGAATTTGGGTGAACTTCACAAGGAATGGACTGAGGCTGGGGTCAAGGCATCAAGAGCCACCACACACAGACGTGTCAAGGAATTTGGCTACAGTTGTCGTATTCCTCTTGTTAAGCCACTCCTGAACCACAGACAACGTCAGAGGCGTCTTACCTGGGCTAAGGAGAAGAAGGACTGGACTGTTACCCAGTGGTCCAAAGTCCTTTTTTCAGATGAGAGCAAGTTTTGTATTTCATTTGGAAACCAAGGTCCTAGAGTCTGGAGGAAGGGTGGAGAAGCTCATAGCCCAAGTTGCTTGAAGTCCAGTGTTAAGTGTCCACAGTCTGTGATGATTTGGGGTGCAATGTCATCTGCTGGTGTTGGTCCATTGTGTTTTTTGAAAACCAAAGTCACTGCACTCATTCACCAAGAAATTTTGGAGCACTTCATGCTTCCTTCTGCTGACCAGCTTTTTAAAGATGCTGATTTAATTTTCCAGCAGGATTTGGCACCTGCCCACATTGCTAAAAGCACCAAAAGTTGGTTAAATGACCATGGTGTTGGTGTGCTTGACTGGCCAGCAAACTCACCAGACCTGAACCCCATAGAGAATCTATGGGGTATTGTCAAGAGGAAAATGAGAAACAAGAGACCAAAAAATGCAGATGAGCTGAAGGCCACTGTCAAAGAAACCTGGGCTTCCATACCACCTCAGCAGTGCCACAAACTGATCACCTCCATGCCACGCCAAATTGAGGCAGTAATTAAAGCAAAAGGAGCCCCTACCAAGTATTGAGTACATATACAGTAAATGAACATACTTTCCAGATGGCCAACAATTCACTAAAAATGTTTTTTTTATTGGTCTTATGAAGTATTCTAATTTGTTGAGATAGCGAATTGGTGGGTTTTTGTTAAATGTGAGCCAAAATCATCACAATGAAAAGAACCAAAGACTTAAACTACTTCAGTATGTGTGCGCTGAATTTATTTAATACACGAGTTTCACAATTTGAGTTGAATTACTGAAATAAATGAACTTTGCCACGACATTCTAATTTATTGAGATGCACCTGTATATTAATGACACTCATATTTTGCATCTCACCACCAGGTCATCACCCTTTACCTTAAATAAATGTCAAGTATTTACTCCACATTCTCCTATAAACCAAGTAGTCTGACTTTTTTTTGTATGCTGCAACTTTCCCCAGTTCTGTAACCCATGAAAGATGCTGAACCACGTTTCTGAAAAGGGAGCTAAAAGACTAACTACAGTATTGTTTTTTAAAATTTATAAGCATTAAATATTAATTTTACATTCAGATAAGCATTTAAACAATAAAAACAAAGCACCCATTACAATTTCAGCACTGGGAAGGGCTAAATAGTGCTGATTGAAATTAACTGAGAGATGGCTTTTGGATGCTCCTTACTGAACAAAAAGTAGACAGCAAACAGATACTTCTGGCATCTCTGTGTTATTGGTCAGTGACACATTCATTTTGATGCTAACTCTCCTCGCGATGAGTAGGCTTGACATCCTAAGATGGGGATACAAGTCAGAGAAACATTTATTAGACCTATGGAGATTACAGTACAACAGGAAAAAGAAAATAATCTCTCACAATTACATTAAAACTTACTTGAATTAGAGAGAAGTGTGGTGTTTTCATCTGAATGTAGAGTCTAAACTAAACAAGTAATGCTGCACTACAGAGTCCAGACCTGCAGTGACAGTGCAAAATATTTATTTATTTATCAATCAATCATAAGAACTTGCATGATAAAAGATTAAAAAAAGATATCAGTAACTTCAGATTAGCTGATTGATGAGTTTCAGTTGGTACTGTTAGGAAAAATAAATAATGTACCTTTTGTGTTATTGTTTTGCAGCAGGTTGGTCATGTTTCATCTGACTTCCACTTTTCAGCACTCTGATAACTTTAACAGTGCTCTCTGAGACGGATGAACATCTACAACAACCAAATACAGTGTGTTTTGAATAATATACAATTACAGCAAAACAAATAATTATATTTCACTATACTATAACTGCAAACACCAAATACTCACAGTTAGCCACAGAAAAAATGGTGACATCTCCATCAACTTCTCTCTTTGTTCTTCTTGGTTTGAATTCATGTTTATAATGGCAGTCTGACAGTGATTTGATCGAAAACTTTGTTTCATCTTTTCCTATACGTATAACGTTAGTTCCAAATACAGTGTACAGGGCAAAAAAATATTACATTAGGCTATAACATGAACTCTCGCCAGCATAACTGATCAATTCACAACAGTTTTTATCAAGATACTTTAGGGATTGATCTTAAAAATGACAAACCTCCCGGGGGTGAATTGCGCAGGCCTGGACAACGCGATAAACCACCTTTCTTCTTTTATCTTCTTGAAAGAAATGTGTAACGTTAGGCTAACTAAAAATTACAAGGGTTTAGGTAAAAGTAAATAAAATAAGCTAAAATGAATTAATGTTCTCACTTACCAATGTAAGTTAATCGTCGTTCTCTCAGTCAGGCAGCGCACCGTGACCGTTGAAGTTTAAGCAGCGGTGCTCCCGCGCTTTGTAATCACTCTCGCGAGAGGCGCGCTACTGAAATGCGCCGCTGTGCAGACGGGACAGAACTGATCAGTGCATAGATACACGTTCAAGTTGTTTGCCGTTTATGTCAAAGATCATTTTATGCATCTCTTTGGAGGGAATGAGTTATAAGAATAGCCTTTTAGAATCTAAATTAAACACTGAAACTCCATTCGATATGAGCATGTTGCTCATCAATAAAAGAGCTGCATGGCATCTTACATGTCATGATAACTAAAGAACTTGCAGTCATATTAGTGTGCTGATTAAATAGCAGACTATAGCGTGTACCTATTAATAAATAGATAAAACTATCCAGATTGCTATATACACTGCTAGTACACATGCATTTCTACCTGATCAGTTTGTTGGTATAAATTAAAAGGTTGATTCAGTGCAGATGTAAATTTAAAATTTATTTTCTTCGGAATAAAGGTGTGTCAAAGTAAAATTGAAATAAAAACACAAATATAATGTAGTATAATAATTTTAAATAGCCTAATGTGTAAACATACATAAAGCATGGTTCAGCCCAAAGAACCCTTTTGTGCCAAAAGGGGTTCTTTCTCCTTATATAGAACCTTTTTGGCATAAAGGGTTCTTTGGAGTTGAGTAAAGAACCCTAGGGTTCTATATAGAACCCCAAAGAACCTTTTTTTTTTTTTTTTTTTTTTTAAGAGTGCATAATATTGTCCATGAGATTTGTTAGTCAGAAAACCTTATACAGTATGCTTGTATGTAATATCACAGTGGTTAACATTTACAGCTACAGGATCCAAAAATATGTATAATCTAATGATTAATCGCATCCAAAATAAGTTATTGTTTACATAATATATGTGTGTGTACTCTATATATATATATATTTATGATGTATATATAAATACACGCACACATGCATGTATATATTTAAGAAAAATTTGTGTTTATACATTTAAAATATTTTTATATAATATCAATTATATGAATATAAATATATACATGGAAATACATGGAAATATTTTCAAAATATATACTGTATGTGTGTATTTATATATACATAATAAATATACACTGTATACAGACATATATTAACATATGTAAACAAAAACTTTTATTTTGGATGTGATTAATCGCGATTAATCGTTTGACAGCACTAGATACATTTAATAATTATCAAAATAAATGTAAAATTCTTTACCCATGTGTAAATAACATTGCATTTCCATTCTGTTTGGCTGTTTTTGAAGTTTATCAGTGGAATGTCAGGCAGCATGTAAAGACGATAACGCTTGTGTAAAGAATCTCAACGCTGGATTTACCTCAGCCACACAAACAGAAGTGCATTTCTCCGACTTAATCCAAGAATGCATCAACACTCTCACAGAAGCAGAGAAAATTGCTACCATGGTAAAGTGTTCATGCTCAGTGGCTTTGATATTGTCATGCTTTCATGTTCTGCACATTCTCATTATTTGTGTCATATCTATAGTCTGTTTTTCAAATAAATGCACATATTTGTTGATAAACAGGTGAGTATTCCATATGTAAAAATCTATATATATTATTTTTTTAAATACAAATTTCTGATATGGACACTGCATTCAAATACCTGGAATTTGAAATACCTGGTATTGTTTGTGTTGTGTTAATTTACATTTGGTATTCTCCTCACTTTTGGTAATTCAAGTTGTTGTCTACTGATAATCAACTGAACATCCGTTTTTACTGGTACTATTCTTCCCCTTTGTTCTCATAAGCTAATGATCACATTTATATTTTCGAACATTAGTAGCTAACAAGCAAGAAAACAACCGTGCTTTCAGCATAACAATTTGGATGACGAGATGAATTGAGAAATTAACATGAATATAATGTTTTTGCACTTGAGCTGCATGAACTCTACAAGTGTAAAACCTGATGATCATATTATAAAGCGTGATTTGAGAATGCACTTACTCTGTATGTTTGTCTTTTCTATTATGTTTTCTGAAAAGAGTTTTTTCTTAAAACATGAAAAAAAAAATCTGCTTAGTGGGGTGAGAAAAAAAAAAGCATTAGGAAAAACAAGATTATGTTCTTACCCCATTGACAGACATTTTCCTTGTTCTAGACTAATTATAGAGTAACTGTAAATTGAAGAATTTTTACATATTTGTAATGGAAAACAAGACTAAAATACTAAGAAAGAAGATCTTTTTATTTTTTTTTTGCAGTGTGAGCAGATGCTCTTTGGAGTTCACTTTAAAATGTAATTTGTTTACTGACCTAGAAAGTGCAGAATATGAAATATTGCTTGTTCATTTTTTCCCCCCCAAAAGTGTAGAACTTTATTTCCAGGTTTAAATTGCATTTTGAATCCCACATTTTCAGTGTGCTCTTGGATTCTTGCTAGTGTGACTGAGGATGCAAAACAAGCTGCCAAGGTACTAGCATCAGCCTGTAGAAGTAAACAGCACTGGCTTGGAAAAGCAGTTATGTACAAAAGAGTTTTTAAAACTAGACAGGGATGCCTCCCCAACCCTCTTTCTTCCTGACTCCTCCTACTTCTTCCCTTGTGCTTCACTCAGTTCCGCATCCTCCTCAGGGGAGACAGGGAGTTCTATTTTAGGCCTTGATGTTTTGCTCTCTCACATCCCCCCATGGCTCAATTTCCTTACTCTCGGCATTTTGAAAAGCACTAGTGCTCTATGAGTCCTTCTTTATTATTGATACGCAAGCAGAGGTTTGCTGTAAAAAGCCATCTTCACCAGCCCTGGTGCAGGGAGTTAGAGTGTGTGTGTGTGTTTACGAGTGTGAGAAACTGTTTTCTGACTGGCAAAATGTATCACTGGCATCATACAGCTACAGCCTGCAGAATAAACGTATGTTTAATCTAAACCAGAATACACACGAACATAATAGCATATTCTAATTCTTTCATCAGCTCTTAGAACTGCATACAGAGCAGGAAATGAGAAAGTGTTCTTTTTTATAACAGTATCATTATGTATAATCCCACGCTTGATTAAAAAGTCTAACTGAAGACCACATTGATGTGTGGGAAATGTTTGATGGTTTGCCATATAATTACTTTTTTCTAATTTGATTTTATGGACAGTGCAACTAGCAAAAGGTCCAGTTTTTTTTATTTATTTTATTTATTTATTTATTTATTTATTTATTTATTTTTATTTTTTGCAGTTCATCGAAGCTGATGGAATGAGAAGTAAAAAGTGGGGCATTGGGGGAAAAAAAAATACAGGCTTCCTAACTTGGCTTGTTCATAAAGAGCCAGAGGGCTGAGACACACTGCCTGGCTCCATGTTCGGTCAGGTTTAGTCTTTTAGTCTTTTAATCTTATCATTGTAGGATTGTAGGAAACCCAGAGTAGATAGTGTGTGTGTGTGTGTGTGTGTGTGTGTAGTTATGCACGTGTGAAAGCATGTCATACATCACCCCAAAATCATTACACACATACACACAAAACACCTTTTTTGTTTGTGAAAAGTCTCTTATGCTCACCAAGGCTGCATTTATTTGATAAAAATACAATAAAGTATAGTAATATTGAAAAAATATTGATGCTATTTGAAATAACCGTTTTCTTGTTTAATATATTTTAAAACAGAATTCCTGTGATCAATTTCAGCGGCTACTCCAGTCTTCAGTGTCACATGATCCATCAGAAATCACTCTAATATACTGATTTGGTGCTCAAGAGACATTTCTTATTATGATCAATGTTGAAAACATTCAGTGTTGTAAAATTCTTTGAGCCAGTTTTACTAAACAGGGCAAATTAGCGCGAGTGCGCAGTTTCAAAACAGCGTTGATGGGTGTGGAAATTTTTGCGGGTGATTTACTGACAACACGCAAATTAAAGAACACAAATGCAACATCTCATTTCCATAATGACCAACGCAATCTACCAAGCGCAACGCAAATTAGCGTAAGGATATGTTTGGATTCGGAAAATGTGTTCTTCTGGCATTCCAAATAAATTATTATGTGTGGAAAAAATCCTCTCCCTTACCATGCGCTCTCTGTTCTCTGCAGTGCCTCCTCCTAGCAACAACAAATGCGGCAACTGAAGCGCAAAATAGTTTAAGACATGCTTTTTTGGCCGTTAAATAATGGCGCAAATACCAGTATTTCAACGTTGCGACATTGCGTAATTCATAATCTCCACCCATAAATTTTGCATCTGAAAGGGAAACTCCTACAAATGCATATTCAATAAGGTCAAGCGCAAAAATAACTGTCCACACTGTCCAACTGTCCTGACAGGACTATTTTAATGCCAAAAGACGGTTTGCGCTAGCGCAAGCTGTTACTAAATCTGGCCATTTGTATTCTAATCATCAAAGAATCCTGAAAATATGTATCATGTATTTCACAAAAATATTAAGCAGCACAATATTGTTGTATTATTATTAAAACTGTTGCATATGTAATATTTATTCTAAATATACAACAGTTTATTTTAATAAATACATAAGTATATTATTATTATTATTATTATTATTATTAAACATAATATATACATAAGTGCTATATATATATATATATATATATATATATATATATATATATATATATATATATGTTATATATCACATTATAATATAATTACCATTATGTATGTATGTATGTATGTATGTATATATATATATATATATATATATATATATATATATATATATATATATATATATTTATATTTATGTGTGTGTGTGTGTGTGTATATACACACACACACACACACAATATAGTGCTGTCAATCAACCCCCTCCCCCTTATTACATTAATGCAAATAATATATTTTAATGGCTTTAAAAAAGGCCTTTATTTTGGTTATATACCACCCAAACATGTTTGTGACAAGTTACTCAAGATGCATGCATAAAGTAAATTGTAGGTCTCACCCTGCTCTCTCACAGAGATACTGACCATTCAGTGTCTTCCTCCCTCTGAAGAGTAGAGAGGAGAAGGTAGAGGAAAAAGGCAATATTCCTACGCAGCTCCCCCAGGACTTGACATTAAAAAATATTTGCTGGGGAAAACTAGATAAGAGAGACAAAAGAAAATCACAGCACCAATGCCAAGACAAAGAAAGAACACAGACCTGCCTTCGTCTTTCCATTTATCGCCGTCATTAATATGCTGCCATTTTGACGTTTCCTGATAATTCCCCCATGGTTCCTTGCTCAACACTGTGTGGGAAGGATGCTGTTGTTCACAAGAGTCACCGGCCCAGGTGACCTTTAGGTGCCCTTTACCAGCCCCATGTGTGCAATGATGAGAGGGCCACACAATGAAACCATTATCTGTACTCAAACAGGAAGCGGGCAGTCTACATGGTGATACACTTTTCTAACTTGTACCACCTGCCAGATTACACCAGTGGGATGGTGGGGCCTTGCAATCTCAATTTATACACCGAGAACTTGTGTAACATTTTGCTGCATGTTTAATACAGGAACAAAAGCAGTGATTAATATGCACAGGAACATAATAATTCTCCTTTGTGTTACAATAAACACAAAGTCCTCTTAGCATAACAAATTAATTGTGCAATTAAAAAAGGTGCAGATTAGGCCTTGACATTCTGGATTGAATAGCATTGGCATGCACATTACTAGTAGAGTGTTATTGTTATTGTTTTGGTCATTCAATAATTATGCTGTCCATTTGTAGAGCCTGGATCAAAACTATTGTAATACACTGCAGAAGTGTTCACAAATTCTCTAATTAATCATTTGTTTATTTAGATGGACTGTAATTGTGGACCATTGCACTGAAAAAGCAAATGTTATCCCATCACCAGGACATCTGGTTGCTTAATGAATGTGACTTCCTCTTCATTTTCTGTGATTGTGTCAAAATTCTACCCAGTGGTGGTGACTTATTTCTCATAGGCTGTATATCAGCCCGACTGGGAACGGAGGAGAAATTATGTCGTTAATGATTTTGTAACTGTCAGGGTTTTGTGGTGGGCAGATTTGCTAACTGGAAAGGGAAACAGTGGTCACGCTGTTGCCAGTGTGTCTCTTAGGTGAGGCTCTTCTTTTCCTGTGGGACACTGGGCTGCCATCTGCTTCTAGCTAGGAACTTCATCTTCTGTTAAATTCTTAATAACAAGCCACTTTAAAATATACAGCCTTTCAGCACTGGGTGTTTCAAATGTAAAAATCAAATTAATCACTTTTAATAGACTTTTAATGGAGGTAAGGGTGTACCGTGTAAAAAAGTTAAATATTCTAGTAACTTAAATGTTTATTATTATTATTATTATTATTATTATTATTTGGAGCTGCTATGTCTTTTTATACTCTATTAACTTAAATATTTTTTATTATTATTATTATTATTATTATTATTATTATTATCGATAGATAGATAGATAGATAGATAGATAGATAGATAGATTTAATTAATTTTTTTCTTTTTTCTTTAATTATTAAAAGTATTTTGGAATTTGGACACCAATTAATATCTTTTTAGCAAGTGTGCTAAGGGGTAGGTGTAAGGTGCTAGACTGTAAGCATATAAAATTTATTTTGAACCTCATTACGTATATGAGCAACAATATGTGATGTCCCATTCCAGAGCTTAAATTTTTATTAACAATTTACAATTTACTATCTACTATCATCTTGTTCTCAAAATGTGTATTTACTTAAACATGTTTTGATGATAAACCAACAAAATTAGTGTGTGATTATTAGCCAAGAGATCTATCTGTGAAGTTTCATTCCTCTTTTGGGCAAACATCATGTTGTTATACAAATTTACAGGTCAGAGTTGACCAAATTTAACAAAGAGTTTAACAAAGTCTAATTTGACCACTGCTTTAGAAATCATAATTTTGTAATTAACTCCTGCCTGCCCATAAACAGTGATTTGTGTATGTTTTAATATTCATAACACAATCCAGTTCATTAAGGGACTCAAAGCTTTGTGTCAGCTGACCTTGCATTTATGACCTCTGATGGGTGAAACAATGCTACTTTACAAGACGCTGTAACATGGAGATAGCGATGTGTGTGTTGGGTGTTGTAACAGACCAACAAGCGTAGGCCATAATTACACAGCAAAATCCATCATGAAAAATTGCTCCACGGCTATTGTTTCATTTTAATTGCTACAGCGCTTTGAATTGTTCTATTAAGTGCGGACCCTGGCACGATGGAAATAACGGTTTAATCAGGGGCCATTTCCACCTCATCAAGAGAAATAAACCATTGGCAGCGGTCCAGCGATGTAGTCCCAGACTTTCATTGCTCAAGGCTTTTCTGAGTGTGTGTACACGTGAAAATTGAAGAGAGAGAGATAAAGGGGAAATACAGAGAGGGAAGAGTAGCTGATCTCTGAGGTGGTATCTGTTGTCTGATTTATATGAAAGTATTGGGCAGCAAAACATTGACATTCAGAAGTTGTCACTTTGAGTTGCTATGTGGTTTTTCTGGCTTGATCAAGTTTCTGAGAGCTACAGTAGTTGTTTCTTGTCCTCCTCTCATCACTATGCTGTGGTATCTTCTCTCACTGCTTTGAATCTGACAGAGGTCATGGTCTAACCAACCGTAACATTCAGGCTTAGAGACTGTTGACATGGCCCCTTATGTTCATGTTCCAGTATGTTCCAGTATGAAAGACTCTGAAGAGGTAGGAAGGACTTTTGTACTTTTGTAAATACATATAAATCTATGAAGGTCCGTCTAGGTATGCAGGTGCATATGGGCCTGGGCAGATTGGGGGCCCGTCGAGCTAAGGGGGAACTTTTAATTGAAATGAGGGAACGAATATAGAGCCCTGCGTGGGTCCGGCCCTTGTCCGACAGCTTATCAGAATTCTCGGCCCGAGTCAGACTGGAGCCCATGTCTTTTCTCTCTCTCTCTCTCTCTTCCCCAATACACAGCTGCTGTTGCAGCCATTAAAATAGTTAAGTTTTGGATTTTAATGGCAAAGTGGTTATATTGCTTTTCGTTTCTTTAAGTTAATTTAGAAATATGCTTGGAAAATTTTATGTTTGTTAAATTCAAGTTTTCAGTTTTTAACAACCAAACGGCCAGCAGCAGACAGTGAGATGAGCATATGTGTTTGATCAATTTAGCCTTCTCAAATCAGCACGACTTGCCTAAAATCTATAGACATAAAAAACTTCATGCATTTCACAATATTAATTTAAACAGTTAACCTTGATAAATGTGTGCTATTAGATGCATTTCCAAGCGTTTGTGCGGATGGTAGTAGCTAAGGTGCGCTTTGCAGGACATGAAGGCGTCAGCGCAATCACTTGCATTCTTTTTTTTTATAACAGTGGAAACTTAAAATACTCCGTCATTTTTGCTCATGAAGGTAAGAGTAATACATCATTCGGAACTGCAAAGGGTCTACTTTTATATGTGTGCACTCACAATATAAACAAAGGCAGTGGCTATTTGCACTAAGTGCAAATAGCAATAGATGCTATTTACACTGTACAAATAGCAATAAATGCTATTTACACTAAGTGTAAATAGCAATTAGAATCTATTTCCTCTGTGCAAATAGCATATTTTCTTAGCGATAGATACTATTTACACTAAGTGTAAATAGCAATAGACTTTTAATGGAGGTAAGGGTGTACCTCCATTAAAAGTAAAAGCTTCGTTCGTCTTCGGAACACAATTTAAGATATTTTGGATGAAAACCGGAAGGCTTGTGACTGTCCCATTGACTGCCAAGTAATTCTCACTGTCAAGGCACAGAAAAGTATGAAAAGCATCGTCAGGATAGTCCATCTGCCATCCGTGGTTCAATCTGAATTTTATGATGCGACGAGAATACTTTTTTTACACAAAGAAAATAAAAATAACGACTTTTTTTTCAACAATTCATCTCCTCTCTGTCTCACCGTGGTGCCATTTTAGAGATTATCCACTGAACGCAAACTGCGTATGCTTTTCTGTATCAGCTGCAACACAAGGATGCGCTATTTTCATTCAAATAAAAGCGTAAATACACATAGAATAACGCATCCTTGTGTTGCGGCTGATACAGAAGAGCGTACGCAGTTTGAGTTCAGTGGATAATCTCTAAAATGGTGCCACGGTGACGCGGAGAGACAGAGAGGAGACGAATTGTTGAAAAAAAGTCGTTATTTTTATTTTCTTTGCATACAAAAAGTATTCTCATGGCATCATAAAATTCAGATTGAACCACTGATGGCAGATGGACTATCCTGACGATGCTTTTCATACTTTTCTGTGCCTTGACAGTAAGAATTACTTGGCAGTCAATGGGACAGTCACAAATATCCCGGTTTTCATCTAAAATATATTCAATTGTGTTCCGAAGACGAATGAAACTTTTACGGGTTTGGAACAACATGGGGGTAAGTGATTAATGACAAAATTTTCATTTTGGGGTGGAGTAACCCTTTAAGCCGGAGCACTTCACAAAAATGAACCGAAACTCAGCGAATACTTGGTGAACAACTTTGATCAAAAACCTTTGAGTAAATTAATGACAGTTTTATTTTTTTATTTTTTTAATGTGAATAGTATGAATTATAATATGGCTTTTGTAATTTAAAATATGCTTTTTTTATAATGTTGGAATGGATCATAGCTGTTCAATATTTCACAAATGAAAGGCCTGGGTAGTTCAGCTAGTAGTTTAGAGCGATTTATCTCAAAGTCCAAACCAAATAGAAGGTCACCTTTTTGAATCGGTTGTGTTCGCTTTGAAAAGGTTTTGGTATGATAACAGTAATATTTATTTAATTGGTATAAGCTTTATGACCCATTGGCAAAATATTGATTTAATTTATTGTGGGTATTTAAACTTCTTTAATTTCGAAATCATGTTGCTGTGGTGACTGTAGCTTTGTTAGTTGTACATATGGTTGTAGTGTGATTTACTGAAACGTAGGCCAAAAATAATTTACAACCAGATCTGTATTCATATGTGGAAGAGTGAGAGCGCTTACATGCATATGTTATGAGATGATATTTTTGGCGGTCTTTAAACCATGTGTTAACAAGTTTACATCACTGATTTGGTGCCATACTGTACCACTGGAACCCTAAGAGGGCCAGATAATGGATAAATGGCAATATCTGGTCGCAGAATGAGATACAAAACACTTGCTAGGACAAATTACACCAGTGAGGGTAATATTAGATTGCATTAGCTTGCAAATACATGTGCAAGTCATGTGCAAATACAATTGTAATTCATAGTGTGGAAGTAGAGCATTATTAATTTAGTAGCAAAGGTCAGGGCAGATGATGGTGAGTCTGAGCACAGAAGGAGGTCAGCTTTGAAGCAGTGAATAGCAGTGAAGCAGTGGCACCATTTGAATGAGGTTCAGCTGAACGGAAAATCTGAGTTTGTTCCATTGCTCTTGGGAAAGGATGGTTTGTGTACAGATATGGGAAAGCTATCAGAAGTTGCTATTTCGTGGTTTGAAAATGGATAGTGGACAGTTGGAAATCATTCACTAACATATGACCAAATCTGGAGCACCGTGACCAAATCTGTGATTTTCAACATGTTCTGAACCTTTGGAAATCTCCCATGATGCTCACTGGCAACTCTATATCATTTCCTAACATGTTAGAGCTCCAAATATGAGCTTCTCATCAAGGAATTAAAGGAGGTGGTTTTATCAAGAAGGAAAATTCTGTCATCATTTACTTATCCTCATGTCCTTCCAAACCTGATTTACTTTCTTCTGCAGAGCACAGAATGAATGGACATCTGTTGGTGAATATATTCTAACTTTAACTGATCATTTTCATTTTCTAAGTGTACACAAATTTTTAATAAGGGATGCACAATATATTCATACCATATCAGATACTTGCAGATAATAGTTCTTGCTTATCTTTATCTTTTTTTCATACTGTACATTATAATGTTTTACTTGCAGCTTTTAAAATGAATTAATTTTTATTTTTAATTTTTATTTTATTTGGTGTTTGATATTTAATTATTTAGACAAAATACCACAGCATTTTTAAAAGCCTTTTATTGGTTATTGGCCATAACATTTATAGTAAATAATTATTGGATTATTGGTGATGGCCAGAATTTTAATATTACTGCATATATTTGAGCAACTTTAACAGTAAAATTGTGGCAGCCACTATGATTTTACTGTTGTAAAGTTATATTTGTTTTTCATCAAACCCACCCACATGCTTTTCAGTTTGGCTGTAATGTGTGATTTATTTTGTTGCATCTCATAGGTGTGGACAGACAAATTGCTTGTTGCTGGAATCTTAACACGTCATGTCTAGTTAAAGTGACTTATGATGATGTTCCATTGTATTGTATTCACCCAAATAGATATTGATCAAATGATCTACTTTTTTTCCCCCTCATAAGACAGAAGTTTTTGAAACAATGAGAGAAAGAAGGTTTTAAAGTGATACTGGCTACTAGTAAAGTTTCATGATCCATATCTGAAGGTTAAATGTCAATAAGCACAAATCTGGATGTTCAAAAATAAAATATGTTCTGTACTGATTGTCTTCTAAAAGAGTAAATTAGAATATGATGTCTATAGCCTTTATTATTATGATGAAAAGCTGGCGGACGTATAAAACGGACAGAGTATGTGTAGGATGTCCACTGTCTGATCTCCAAAACTTGGATCAATTTAGTGGCCAGTAGTTAAAGAACATCCACCTCCATGTTTTAGCAACTGAATAAAAAAAAAAAAAAACACATACATAGAAATGGATTAAATCCCAAATGTTTTCCATGGGTTTTAGCAGAGTGCACAGGGCATGAAGAGAAAGTTGTGTTTTGGCTAAGATGAGGATGACTGGTTGGAATAGACTTGTTTTATTGGCTGGCAGGACTCTCACAACTCTTGGCACACACCGATGGCTGTTTGATCTTTCGAGTGGAACAGATTGTCAGTGTGTTGTCACTGGGAAAGATAATGTCTAGGGAAGCGAGAATGGACAATGTAACTGTTTTAAATAGACTCGCCCACTCCAAAATAAAGACACAAAGGTAAACATGAGTCACTAAAGCAGAACATGTTTATGATTATTGTGCAAATGGGGTTTTGTTGTTTTTACACTCTGACTTCCATTGCACAGCTTAACTGTTTATGTGCATCTCTAAGCAGCTTTTTTGAGTTTAGTCTTAACATTTTTTTTTTTCAAAGAGATTAATTGATACTGCAGGGAGACATTTATCATAGGGCTGTGTTAAGACAAGCATTTAGCGTAAACATCTGGACTAGAATGATATCGTAAAGTCAGCATATTATGCATGCGAGGCTTACGTTCAGCCTTAATGCAGTTAATAGTGGCACAAATCAGCTAGCATCCCATTTCCAATTACTTTGGAAAATAAGGAGGGGAATTTCCAACCAGTCATTACTTTTAAGTAAATGATGCTTTACCCAACATGATTATTTCCGCTTAGGGGTCAATAAAGTCCTATTTATGCCTCGTTCTCAAACCAGTTCAGTGTGAGGTAGTGTAGGGATGAGCAAACAGCAAAGTTTTATCACCTGTGGGAGTTAAACACTAAATTCTAGAATTATTTAACTTGCTTTTTAAGTCTGTGAGTGTTTCAGGCCTGTTGATTTATTGCATTTTTCTTCAATAATGTCTCTGTTTAAAAAAAGACTTCAGACTTTCTTGTGTTGTTTCCAATAAACGCAGAGATCCAAGAAACTGAGACAAGAAAAGAAACAAATCAGACAGTAATTCTACTTACCTTACATCTAAATCTCAGATGTATGTGTTTGTGTATTTTATTTAGGACTACACTCATTCAAAATTTTGTGGTCAGTAAGATTTCTTTTTGTTTTAATGAATAATTTTATTCAGCAAGGATAAATTCAGTTGATAGAAAACGCCAATAAATCTTTTTACATTTTTATAAAACATTTATGTTTCCAATAAATGCTGTTCTTTTGAAATGTCTATTCATCAGAGAATCCTGAAAAAAACAAATATACCATAGTTTTCACCAAAATATTAAGTAGTATGAAAGTTTTCAACATTGATAATATAAAGATATGCTACTTGAGCACCAAATCAGCATATTAGATTGATTTCTAAAGGATCATGTGACACTAAAGACTGGAGTAATGGCTGCTGAAAATGTAACTTTGCTATGACAGGAATAAATTACATTTTAAAATGCATTAAAATAGGAAACTGTTCATTTAAATTGTAATAATCTTTCACAAAATTACTGTTTTTACTGTATTTTTGGTCAAATAGTGAACGCAAGAGAGTTCTTACAAAAAAATCTTGCAAACCTCAAATTTAAATGCTCTGTAAACACATTTTAACTGCTAACATAAGTATAACATGCTAGCATAACAATTTTTTAGATGCTGTTTAGACACAATATTTTTATGACAGCTTTTGCTGATATATATCAAAGTATAGTACTTTAGCAGAGCAGTATAATAGTTTCACCCCAAGATTGAATACTCAAAGACACTAAAACTAACACATTAGACATTTAAATTAACCTTTACAACTAGTCTTTTTGGTGCACTGTTTCTCACCCGAAAACCCGAGTCCCAGTGTGAGTGTCAACTGCTGTTCTGCCAACCCCAGAGTGCTGTAACCTGTGACCGTGGGTTGCCAGGAGGAATGCCAGTCAACTGCATGCTGGGAGGTTCACATGTGGCCTTAAGGCTGACGAAGCAGAGAATGAAAGGTGGGGTTCAGTCCACCCTGGGCTACGGCTTTGCTTATTGAATAATTAAATGCAGAGAACTGAGGTCATCTGGAGTGGGAGGTGGAGAAGCAAACAAACCTGAGGCCCAAGGGAAGGCCTACAGCTCTATTTATAGTCTTTGCTCTCCAGCCTCCATTCTGTTCTTCACACACTGTAAATCAATGAGATAAGCACTCTGGACTCGGGGTGTACAGTACTTCTTTTGCTGATACACTCTACTTCTTTCAAACTCGCAGTCTCAACACCTCTCTCACTTTCTCTTGCTTTCTGAGGGACGAGAGATCAGTGTCACATTGACTTTCTGTGCACTACACTTTACTGTTGACTGAATTGCTGGGAGCTGGACATTATAGGGATAGCTTACCGAAAATGGAAAATTCTGTCCTTTTGGACACCAGTGTTCTTTTTCAGAATGTCTTCCTTTGTGTTCTCTGATGATAAAATGGCATCAATCCACTAAAAATTAGCTGTATTGATTATGGATTTCAATAAACGATTATAATTAACATCATAATAATCGTGCGTTACAGAAGCTGTCCCAGATTATATGCAGAACTGAGGAAACAAATGCACCCTTTAAATGAAGAAAGTTTAAGCTGCTGAATTTGGAATTCTGTATTATTCATAATTCTGTATGTCCATTTGTGCAATGTATGTATTAAATGTATAAATAAATGACCCTGCTTAATTTAAAGATGGTTATTAATTCTCCTAAAGATGTGTATTATTATTATTATTATTATTATTCAGAATTTATAAGTATTGTTATTATTAGTATTATTGGTTCACATTATATACAAATTTATTATGCATGTGTAACAGTCTACTTCTGTTTTTGTTAGTTTTGCAGACATAGTATCTTTATTTAATCAAAAATATTTGTACATTATTTTCCTGTGTAATTTTTAGATGAGGTATAATTTTGTCAATATTTCAATAATAATACTGAAAATAGTCTCTCCAGTTACATTTATGTGAGCATATTTTTGGAAGTAATTATGAATCATTCCAAATGGGTCAAATTGGATCATTGCATGAACGTTGATGAGCATTAATGTATTCCCACCAGGCTTTTTAAATGTCACAGTCTTAGCAGTTTGAGTCAACCTGCTTCACCAGCTAGACAAGCACCAAACCAGCACTAAGTAAAGATTCAATCCTATATAACTTAACATAATCAATGAGTGTGAAACTTGTCCTTGGTCGGAGAGAACCAGGTTTGATTGATTCTATGACCCCTTTTTAAGCTATAATGAAAGCAAGGACAACATTGGCAATTAGACATTGTATTTCCTAAGAGCCTTGCAAAAATCCCAAGGAATCCGTATTATCCATTCAGTGCTTCTCTGAGCTTTCAGTGATCTAGAGGCTGAGCAACAAAAGGTTGTTTTACTTGTTTTCAAAAACACAGTTTGCTATGTGAATTAAAAAGGAGGAAATTTATGAGATCAATTAAGATATCTTCATTCCCAAAGCTTCAGGAAAATTATTATGAATTTTCTTCATATCACTCTGTGTTTTGTTCTCTTGATTATTAAGTCAGGAGTAAAAAATGACCACAGCGAGACAATGTTTATTAGCCAAAGGGTCAAACGAATGACTTTGCTATCGCCAAGAATGCAGCGTGGTATTCTTTTATCGTAATGAAAAAAGCCTTTAGGAGTGCACTGAATCCTCCAGTGTTTCTTTATAAATGGCACCTTTGGGATTCGTAGCATGTCATAAACATTAGGTCAATACTTCATACCAAGACATTTCTTGTCAAAGAAAGAAAGATTCATTTTGCCAGGCCATTTCATTGGCTACTTTTCTCCCTCTGAATGTCAAATGCAAGCACTCCTCCCAAATGTTCAGCCATATGCGCTCTCTGACATGACATTCTCTGCTAAATGACCTTTGCTGGAGTTTACAGTATACTGTATGAATTGGACTGAACAGTAAATGTGACAAAGGCATTTTCTCTCTGTCCTCTTCTTTAGGATCAAGGTTTGCGGCCAGAGATACAGGGCTCCAAAATGTGTTTGGATATTTAAGTCACAATTAAACTGAATAAATGTCTTAAAGTTGCATTTATGTTGAATAAAAACAGCACAAGTACAGTTTTTCGTGTGTGAACATAAAAGGAACTACATACATTGGTTAAAATGCACCAAATGACCTTTAGGTTAAAATTGATTGAAAAACTAAACTTTCTAATTTGTTTGCAGATGCAGCTCGGTTTGATGGACTTTTTATCTAATGCAATGAATTCAGAAATTTGACTTAATGTGATTTAGTTGTGCAAATATTTTTGGGGCCACTGAATAAAGCATGCTGAACTAATTAGCTATACACTAAAGTCAAAAGTTTGGAGTCTGCAATATTTTTTAATGTTTTTGAAAGAAGTCTCATATACTCACCACTGCATTTATTTGCCAAAATACTGTAAAAACAGTACACACTGTGTGTGTGTGTGTGTGTGTGTGTGTGTGTGTGTGTGTAAAAAACAGTAATATGTGAAAATAAAATTACAATTTAACTTCTCTATTTTAACTTCTCTATTTTATAATATAATATATAATAATATATTATAAATATATTCTATTTTAATATATTTATAAAAGTTGAAAACTATTGTGCTGTTTAGTATTTTTGTGAAAACCATGATACTTTTTAAGGATTTTTTTGATGAAAAGATTTTTCAAAAGAACAATTTATTTGAAAGTTTATTATTATTATTATTATTATTATTATTTTACATTATAAATGTCTATGCCTGGTTGCTGAATAGAAGAGTTTTTGTTTGTTTGTTTGTTTGTTTGTTTTTTACTTTTTCTACAACAAAACCATTCTTATTGACCCCAAACTTTTGAACAGTTGTCTAAATTTCATTATAAATTATTTTATGAATTGTTACAAATGTCAATTTATCAATATCATTATATACAGTAGTTTACATTTTTAACATTATTTCCTAAGAATTATGTAATGTATTTAATGCTCTGATTGAAAATTCCCAGGAAAATCTACTTTTTGTCTAGGGGGTGCTTTTTTCAATGTTTATAAGAAAACCTCAATCAATTTTCTAATGTCTGTCAAATGATACATATCATTACGATTTGCCAAATGAACCATAGTACTTCATACTTAAATTCTGTGCAGTTTAGCCTTCATTTTTTTGTGTGTGTGTCAATGGATTTCGATCAAAGCGGCTCATGTGCCATAAATCAATGTTAAACTACATAGATATGCTAGCACTTAAAACGACTAATGATTTGATGTGCACTGGTCCATCCTCGGGCTCTCTTCACACACTTGATAGGACCATTACCCCATCCAGACACAGATATATGCACACTTAGGGCTTGGAGAGAGATGAAAGAGGTGGACGGCGTTGGAGAGGAGTGAAGGAGGGAAGAGTGGCTCTTAACAACACCTCAACCACCCACTGCATGGCGAGCATTATTGAGCGAGCATTGTGTCTGTGTGTGAGTTTAATAGAAAGAGAGGACAGAGAATGAAAGGGGTGGGGGTGGGAGAGAGAAAGTCATTAGCGAAGAATGTAATCCAGAGAGTAATTAAAGAAAGGGAACATGGGGCCGGCCAAGTGTATCTCCGAAGGGTCGAATGAATCAAGGCTTTGCCTGGTGATGGTTTGTGTGAAGAGGGTTTTAATCAACCTCAACCCATATCAGCTCATGCTATAACTAAATGAAAATATTTTAAAAAACTAAGTAATGACAAATGACTATGCAGTATGTTGGGAAAGTACAAGTGCTCCTGTACGCTTGAAAATGGATCTAGTTGATCCTAAACATGAGGTTTTAGTCACAGAATGAGAGTTTCTCATTATTTTTTAACATCGTTTAGTGGAGAACTGATATAGATGGGATAATATTGAGTCACTCTATTATTACCAAATAAACCCACACATAGTGATAAGGACATTGACACAAAACTGCTGAGTGCTGTTGTATCATTCTGAAGGAGTTTGTTTTGCAATATTGACTGTTTTGCTGTAGATTATTACATGACTACTTGAAATATAAAGTAAATAAATAGGTATGAATCATTGATTTAAGTTGATTTTTTTTTAATATCCTAAAAAAAAAGGGATCATAGAGATGTAAATGAAAATTATAATGAATAAATATTTGAAATGAATTATTTGTAATAAATATGATAAATAATTAAATATTATATTATAAATATATATTTAATATATTTATTAAATATGTATTATTTATATAAATATAATAATTATTTATTTTACAGAAGTTAATCTCATGATTTCCAACCTGTATTTATATTTTGAAATGGTATAATGTCAAAACTTTATTTATTTATTGTACCATTCAAATGTGTTAAGAAATTAATAATTTTATTCAACAAGGATGCAGTAAATTGACAGTGGAAAGTGACAGTTAATACTTGCATTGTTACAATACAATCAATCAATCACTCAATCAATCAATCAATCAATCAGTCAATATGCTGTTCTTTGAACTTTCTATTCATCAATGAATCCTGAAAAATGCATCACGGTTTACACAATTATAATGAGAAATTATTTCTGAAGGATCATGTGACACCAAAGACTCAATAATGTAATGGCTGCTGAAAATTCAGCATTGCCATTTTTATCTGCTCCTATGTTTATGTTCAGTTATTTCACTTAAATGGCAATGAAAAGAGCCTATTCATTGCCATTAAAGTGAAACCTACATTTAGGAGCCTGATTAAAAATGTTCAGTTCAGAAGAAAATTTCTATCTTCATGTTTATGTACTGACAATGATTTGAATCAAGAAAGTGAGTGGAAGACATTCATTATGAGAACTTTGAGAATTGCCATGTGGGGCATTGACCAGGTAGAGGAAGATTAACAGTTTAATGATAAGAAAATGTGCAGAAATGCAGTACAATGCTTGGACTAGCAATGGGAGTGCCAACAGTGAAGCTCACATTTACCTCCTGGATACTGCAGTCAAGCATGAACACCTGGTAGCAACCAAAAAGCGCAGCGACCTGGCAACCTTCAGCAATTAAATTTCTGCATGCTAAAATTGTCCTACGTTTCTTGATGTGAAACATTAGCCACGTTTACATGTACACTTTTTTGTCATTCCGATTAAAATCATTCCGATTGAAAGATTTGGTGGACTGTTTACATGAGACGTAATCTAATCCGATATGGTGTTATGTGCCTGTGCTTTCAGTTTTGGGACACACTAAGTATAAGTAGCCTAACAACAAATACAAATCACCAGAGGAAAAAACGCCCGTATTTGCGTTAATATTTTTAACAGCTGCTTGCACTTGCTTAGAATAACGGACTAATATTTGAATCCCTTGCGTTCATTCGAGCGCTCAGTCATATGGCGAGAACACGATCATAGAAATCATACGGCCATCTTCTGTACCACACACACAACCAATATAGCTTGATCTCACCCAGTTGATCAACGCATATCATCATACCGCCCTAATTTCTTAATGTTAAAGCATTAAAGGATAAAATAACAGTACGACCCTCTGTAATGCTGCTCTGAAATGAATTGTATTCTGATACTAAAAAGTTTTACTGTAGCCTAATTAAATGGAACAAATACACGATTTCTTACCAAGAGTTGCTAAACAATAATCAAAGAAGTGTTGCTTTATGAATACAGAGAGTGATCACAACAAGCTATCACACATAACATTTCCAAACGTGTTTTCGTACAGTATTCATGTCGTGAGCACTTATAAATTCAAGCAGATCGGAAATTATGAATCTGTAATAAACATAAATACAAATGACAAAGGCAAATTTTGGTCAAGTTGTTTATTTTCATTGAGCTATACTTTCACTATCATCATTGTGTTGTTTCTAAGCTGAAAAGCAGAAAATCGCGCTTCATTTCAGATCCGTTTTTCACTCCGGTCATGAGAGAAGATATGGCAGTTCATAACACAGCAAGCGTTCTCCATTCTAATGTGTTTTTAACTGTATGATTGTAATTTTAACTTTATATCTCCACTATTACCCAGTCTCTACTGTAGTGTCGGTGTCCCCAAATCACAGAATGTACTGCGTTGCCGACATCACGTTCATGTTCTGATGACCCTACCTCTTGACGTGATGACATAGACGCAAAGTAATCGGTTTGACGCGTTTACATGGCAGAATTTTAATTTCGTTCGGTTTATAGAAAGGTTTATCCCACCCCTCTCAAACCGATTACAATTTCATTCGGTTTGGGCATTTTTATTCCGATTGAGGTGTTTATATGGAGCATTTTCATTCGGATTTTTTTTTTTAAACTGATTACAATGCTACATGTAAACGCACCTACTGTGCTAGTCTCGTTTGACCTTGAGGCTGATGAGCAAAGCTTTCAAATGTACTGTATATTATGAGTAGATAATGTTTGAACAGATGCTTGGCTGGATTTGTCTGTTTTCACACAAGCTAACGAGGCTAAATTTCAAAACGAGACTCACACAGATTTCACTGAAGGCGAATTTACTGTGGATATTGGTCCGAACTGCTCAAAGGTGAAGATTTAGAAGTTGCCGGCAGTTTTGTCATGAAATATTAAAAAGCCAATTTGAGTTCTTAATTAAGATTGTGATTAGGCCTGACAGCTTGTTTACACAAATAATAATGGAAGTGTAATCAATCTTGATTTTTGACCTGATGACTTTTCCGTACCACCTTAAAGTTTTGTTTTAGTTGCCTCGATATGCCAAATAACATCTCAGAAACAGCGGGGAACTGCCGTCAGCTGTTGCATGACTCAACCGTTATGATCTCCGATCTGTCTCTGGCTGCGTCCCATACAACACATCTAATTTGCGCTCCTTCCAAATATGAAACAGGAAAATGAATTGGTTTACGAGATGGAGGTCATCCAGGTCTCTGGAGTTTACCGCTCATGCTCCTTGTAAACCACCCCACTACAAATGAATTTCTGCAGTAAGCAGTACAAATATTACATGGATGATTTCCTTCATTAGTCTCAAATTGGCTTACCCAGAACTCCCTTCTTTACACTCCCAGAGTGAGGTGGTATTAAAAACATGGCACATCTGTCGGCCCGATTTAATACTTCCTTCAACACTTTCAAAGGGGAACTCCAAAGAGTTTAGGCTCGGCGGAGCTCGCCGTGTGATTACAGACCTCTGTGCTGGCGGAGCGTGAGGAGATGCTGCTGTTTTCAAGCTGTCATCTAGAGACATGATGGAAATTAGTTCACAGTTTCCATCCATCATTACTCTGTACATATACATCCGCATTGCCCGCACTTCCTATGCTGTATGGTTTGACCCTGTTGCCCTTTCTCCGATTGAATCTGGAAAATGCATTTGCAGCAGCAGACGGAGCGGAAAATGGGTTTACCCGTGACTCCCAAGCACTAAGTGGAATTTTTTTTTTCTTTATCCAGTGAATGTTTTTATTTTTTGTGTGTATTCATTGTGATCATTGTTATTCGTATATAATGTTCTTTCCCATTTGTGTTACAACTCGTCTCATTTTGTCATTGAAAATGATCGCAGAACTCGTATCTGTATGTGCTGCCCGCCACATTATGTTTGATATCTGGCGCCGTCCTGCCCTATTGTGCTACACATTTGATTTGGATAAAGCATCGTGGGGCTAATAGAAAGGGGAAATTTAAACGCCAAGTCTCAACAGGAACAGGGACTGCGGAGGGTAAATTGTTATTTCAGCACTGAGGGAGGAGAGAGATTTTCGAGCGGAGAATCAGATCTGCTTAAAAAGAAGAAGAGGAAAAAAGAAAATAATGAAAAAATAAATTGAGAGAGAATGGAATGGCGAGAGAAAGTTAGGCTTATCTGTCCGCAGCAGCAGGCTTGAGCACACAGCGTAACGGCACGACGCTGTTTGCTCCTGAGACCTGCCGGAGTTTAAGTAATATCAGCTGTCTCGGGGTCAGAGTTCCGACGCTTTTTTTTTTTTTTTTGTGGTCATTTTCCAAATCCCTAAAAGAGCTGGTGTGGCCTGATAGAAGCACTGCCAAGAAAGGACCAGTGAACAGATACAGTGGCAAGACAATGTCCTTTCTAGTGGTCTCGGAGTTATTGTGGCATCAACAGATTGTGTGTGAATATTATCTGTGATTGTGTGGACGGAACTGCACTGTGGGTGACTACAATGCAGTCTCTAGAAGAAATTGTTTCCAAGGCTACTGCAAAACTTAAAGTGAAGTGAACACTGACACCTGGGAATTAGAAGACACAGTCTAACATCAATAATCAGCCTCGGTGTTAGCTGTGTCACAATCAGTTGTTACATAGACATCCTGAACCTTCAGCAAATTTCACAATTCAAATGTAAATGTATATTAGGATCAGCAACCCTTACAATAAATACCATAGGATTAACATAAAATATGCCTTAGACAACCATCACTTGCAAAAAACAAAGTAAAACAAAATAATATGATGGTATCAGATGGCAATATCATGGTAATTCATTTATTTTATTCAAGTTCATTTTAGTTTTTTTTTTTTTTATTATTATTATTATTTTATTTTTTTTTACCAAAAACTACCATAGTATAACCATATCATATACTACCATCTCATTAAAAAATGTTTATTTTATTTTATTATTTATTTATTTATTTTTAATACCATGCCATGCCATGCCATGCCTTTACATTAGCGGAGTAGAAAAAAAAAAACAACAAAAACAATTTAAGTGTATATTACAAATTAATTATTACTAAGTTGAAAGAAATTGATGGCTTGCAATTAGAATGGCTTGGTAAAAAGACATCTTTTCACAATTCTTTTTTTTCATCTATAGTGCAATCATATTTTATTGTAACAATTTCTTCTCAAGTGGGACAAGCCGCCTGAGAACAACAGAGAGGCTATCGGTGCACACAGTTACTACCACATTCAAAACACTGTACTTGAGCACTGTGCTTTCTTGCACAATGTGATTCCAGCTTTACAATGAGGCAATTACAAAAGCAGACAGTTATTCTTCCTCTCGCAGCACGAATAGATTCAGTTCTAAAAGCACACCGTGTCCTGTATATTACTGCTCCGGGGTTGGGGGCCCGGCCTGCTGGGTGAAAGTTATAGCAATGATAGCTTGTTGAGATGCAGGCGGAAAACGAAAGTAATTTGTGTGTTTTCGCAGCCACTGATTCTGCCTCCTGTGTCTTGTTTCTTCCAGGAGAGATCTGTGCATTTAAGATTCATGGGCAGGAGGCCCCGTTTGAAGCTGAGGTGTTGAACAGGACATCTGGTGAAGGGGTGCTGAGGGCCCGGGGTCCCATAGACTGCGAGCAGCAGAAGGAGTACACCTTCATTATCCAGGCCTATGACTGTGGAGCCAGCCCTAGCGGAGCTAACTGGAAAAAGAGTCACAAGTAAGTAGAGAGACCTTAGTTGATCTGATGTGGTGTAGTTTACTTCAGCTGCTTCAAATGGAAGTCCACTGGTGGTCTGTGAAGGATCTGCAAATTGATTGACTGATTTTTTTTTTTAATTGAATGAATGAATGAATGAATGAATGAATGAAGCATTTATATAGCGCTTTATTGTGTATTGCCATACACCCCAAGCGCTTTACAATCATGTGGGGGGGGGTCTCTCCTCAACCACCACCAGTTGATAAGCACCAAGATTTAATTTTACTAATTAATCAACAGATTTTTGGAAAGTCTTTTCTCCCTTAAATTGCACCATATCTCACAGTTTTTCATGCAACTGTTCTTAATTAGTTAATAGTTGGATTATTTAGATTAATTAGCTAAAAGTTGCAGTTCAGTTCATTACATTAAAAAAAATCAGAGCAGTCAAGCTAAATTATGGATTGGTGACTTAAGACTTAAAAGATATGTGAACTCAGTGACATTTGGGATGTTATGTGGTCCACAATTTTTGTTTTTCTCTAGAAGTGGTAGGTCATCTGGACAATTTTGGTCTAGTGGTTCAAGTAGATCAATGACCTGCCCAACTCAATCCGAGCAGCTGAATCCTTAGCCATCTTCAAGAAACGGCTAAAAACCCATCTCTTCCATCTTTATTTGACATTCAAATAACGCATTATTGCTAGCATTCTCTTTTCTAATTTTATTTTATCTATCTCCCTTCTTTTTATTTAAAACACACGCACACACACACACACAAACACACACACACACACACACACACACACACACACACACACACACACACAAACACACACTTGACCCTCTATCAATTGCATATTTATTCTCTAACTGCTAGCTTTTCTTAAAAAACTAAAACACTAGCTTTCTTTTCTATATTCTATCTACTTGTTTAAAAAAAAAACAAAAAAAAACCTTGCTACGTGTACTGCGTTAGGCTAACCGAGACTTGTCATTGCGCTTGCATGTTGTTGCTCTTTTGTTGGTTTTGATTGCTTCTATTGTCCTCATTTGTAAGTCACTTTGGATAAAAGCATCTGCTAAATGACTAAATGTAAATGTAAGTATTGTAGGTCATTTTGTATAAAAGCTACAACACTCTTAGTAGAAGTTGCAATTTACAAGCAAGAGAAGCAATCATCTCTGTGATGTGGACTGTGTAAGTTAAGGAACTGGTGTCCTGCTGTGCAAATGATCCATTTGTTCATTATCAAAGTTAAAAGCAGAATGAAGCTTTGCCACATTTGTGGAAGCTTTTGAGGCAGAAGAGCCATGAGGAAACCAACTGCTGTGCTGACAGCTAACCAGTCTAGTGTTTCATTTGGAGTAATTTTGGGGTTGTTAGACTTTTTTTTATTTATTTTATTAATGTGATATTCCAAGGTACTTGTAAGCACTTTAACAAAATTGTGGACCACCTCACACCTTACATTACTACTAAACTACTAAAATAAAAAAAAATTCAGTAGTGTGCAAATTAGTCTTAAGACTGGAATAGCCTACACCACGACTTTTAAATTTCGACATATTTTTAAAATGCATTTTCCCATGAAAGATGGTCACAGAGAAAAAACTAGACAGGACAACAAGACTTTCAAGTTGTTCTGAACACAGCAAACTCACACAGAGACGTGCGTCTTGTTGCTAGAAGACACATGACAAATAAAAGCAATGTTTGTTCTAAAATCAGCATATAACATCAAATGCAATCATATAATCTGTGCCTATCATACGCTACACGATTTTCTGTGAATTCTGTCAATTCCCGATTGTTCAAAATTTGCAGACTGGTTCTGGCTTTCAAGCAACTAATGTTGACTTGTCCAGATTATACAGATCGTCAGCAGAATGTGTAGTGTATTCTACCCTTTAGTTTATGTTAATAAAGCATATTTATTTATTATGGGGAAAAAAGTCTAATTTTGCCAGACTGCTGTTTTCTTCCATATTTTGTTGAAAGGAATTAAATTGCTCCTTTAAGGTAATGAAGCGATTGTTTGCTAGCTGAAGTGTTGGTCTGAACACTCACTTACAATGACTGATTGAAGTGAGACAACAGAAACACTTCATCACAAATTAATACTATCACTTAATTCACTGTTATGAGCTGATTAATCAGTTGATTAATTCATTGTTGGTGCTTTTTTGTTAATTATAATTATTGTTTGTGTAGATCTATTTTATTATTATTATTATTATTATTATTATTATTATTATTTTAATCAGCCAGTAAAGCTCTAGAACAGTTAAAGTTTTAACTATAAAGGTTACTGTAATGATATGGCTGGATAAAAAAAATACTGATTTCTCGATTTTAATCGATTCTCATTTTTACGAAACGATATTGATTCTTAAATCCCAAGAATCGATTAGTCTGTTTTCAGTACTAATTTCAGTTCAGAACATTGAAGCACCCCTCCCATCCAATAAATACTGCAGCAATAACTTTGTGCTTTGTTACTTTTTCAAATTCAGTTTGTTTAATTACAATATTCAAACAAGAAATGCCATGTTGGCGCTGTTTAATGTGGAGTGACAGACCACTGTAGTGCTTCAGTTCCAAGAGAATCGATACTGAATCAAATCGAATTGAAATCGGATTCGGAATCAAAATGAATTGCACGCTTGTGAAGCATAATCGAATTAAATGATGAAATTTGTGTCAAAACCCAGCCCTAATGGTTATTGCTATAGTTATCATATAGTTATTAGGCACCTCAAATCTCAAATCAGAGTGAAGTTTAGGGTACCGTCCAGCATTCTTTCGCTCTCTCCTTCCCTCGTTCTTTTTTCTCTGTCTGTCCCTGGCGGCACTCCAGCATATGAGTTGGCTACAGACACACATACACACTTATATGCTTGCACACATTTCTACACACCCAGCCCTGGCTGGCCCTGCATTGATGACCCATCAAGATGTTTACAAAGTTGCCGGAAGCTCCGTACGTGCCCGACAATCTCTCTTACAATAGCAGCTCGCTGCAGCTGGAACACAGCTCTGATGAAGTGCAGGAGAGAGCTGTGCTTCAGGCACCCACTGCTGTGAGAGAGAGAGATGAAGAAGTGCTTTTGATTTCACAGCTTGGCTCGTTCTGATGAATGTCTCTTGACACTGCGATAGTGAGGGGTGTGTGCGAACGCGTGCATGCAAGAGAGATCGCAGAGTACAGGATCTCAGCGGGATAATCTAAATGCAGGTCCCATTAACTTAATGTCTCCATTTAGGAAGACATACGACAACACATGAATTTATGTTTCTGTCAAAGAAGGTCACAGCTGGTTTGACTGAACGGCAGACACTGAGCTGGACTTCTTTAAGATTTTATGTGAGCTCAGTGTACCACAATGCAACTCTCTCAGCTCTTTTTCAGGTTAGTTATCATACAAATGATTTGAAGTTGGAAAGGAGATTTAGACTTAAAAACCCTATGAATATGACTGAAGTCTTCATTTCATGTGTGATGTGATCAGTTTCTTGGTATAAAATGTTTTAAATGAAATTGAAGTTTAAAAGAAAAAAGATTATGTAAGTGTATGTATATAACTGCATTTGCGTAGTTTGACTAATTTCTCAAATTAAACTAAACCTGCACCCTCATCCTATGTTCTCAGATATTCATTTGTTTTTTATTGTGAAGTGTCAGATTCATTCTTAATGAAATGCATTACTTAGCAATGATTGTATTTGCAGACATATTGCAGGCAAAAGCTTCATCTGTGTTTGTGTCGGTGTGCCGAATGCACCTTGATAAAAAACAGCTTAATGTTTGATGAGTAATTTATTTTATTGTGATGAAATGTCAGGTTGGTAAACCAAGCCATCTATTCTGCCTGCTGCACCACACAATAGTCTTGTTATCAAGTAAACATATTAAAAATTCTTAAAATTAGATTAATTTAACCAAGAATTTTTTGCAGCCATTTTTGCAGTTGATTGATTAGTGGGTGTTTATGGATGTTTTCATCCATTTTCCACTTTTTTCTTTGGGAATTTCCCCAGACATGGTACAGACTGTTTTTTCTTTCACATGGCGCGCTAATATTTTTTTCATCAATGTAAATATTTAGTCAGTCCGGCCTTGTGTGGTCTCAGTACTGTGCTCAGAGATTAACTTCCTTCTGTCTTTATTAATTTTTCTAAGGTGTAAAGCTATTCGCAGTTCACTCGCACAGTTCAGAGGTGTTATATCTGTGTCTCAAGTCTATTAGCACCTCTGTTCTATAAAATTAACATCTCTTCTGTTCCTCACCCTGATTGATTGTTCTCTGTTCATCCCTCTGGTTCTGTTGCAGGGCGGTGGTTCATATCCAGGTGGATGATGTAAATGAGTTCTCCCCAGTGTTCAGGGAGCCATTATATCGTGCCACTGTTACCGAGGGCAAAATCTATGACAGCATACTGCAAGTTGAGGCCTGGGATCAGGACTGCTCTCCGCAGTACAGCCAGATCTGCAACTATGAGATCGTTACACAGGATACACCTTTTGCTATTGATCGAAATGGTAAGTCTTAGATTCAGATGTGTGAAAGAACACAAATTGTACGTATCATAAAGTGTGCATTCTGTGTCAAAATTAGTAGCAGTAGACTTCTAGTATCTTGACAGAAATAATTGAAATTTTAATTGCACTTAAGTAAACCTTTCAAAGAAATTGATTATAAATGCAAACTTCATTAAATATATTGTAATGAATTTTGTTGATTGTCTTTATTTTTCCATTTGATTTTTTTTTTTCAAATAATTTCCTCAGACTGTTAAACCAAAAATTTTGGGGTCAAAATGTATGCATTAATATTATAATATTGTTTTTGATTAAATAAATACAGCCTCTATGAGCATAAAAAACTTTCAAAAACAACAACAAAAAAAAAGCATTAACTTTTTTTTTTTTTTTTTTTGCATTGCATAGAATGAATGTTGGTCAAGTTCACCAATCATTAACAATGGTTATAATTAAATTACATACAAAACTACTTCTAGCTTTTAAATATAAGGTAAATCATTTATTTTAGATCTTCAAAGTAAAGAGTAAGAATTTGATTTATTTTAGCTTCCGTTTCTGTATTCATCATTCACGAGTGCAGAATGGATGTCTTATTTGGTTATTGTTGAATGCATGAGTGAATTAAACGGCTCATTGGCCAGCTGGACGGTCAGCACTCCAATCTTTGACACTTCGGGCATGTCAGAGACGACTCTGAGGTGCTGGAGGGACCGGAGCTCACGGATCACATTCACCATGCTGCTGCAGATCAGACACCCGTCTCGCCGCTGTGGCTGTAAAGCCTCCCTCTCATATTCTCTGGAGGGGTGTCAGCTGTCTCAAAGAGCTACGGTCTCTTTCAGGGGCTCACGTCGAACTCAGAGTTCCTGTCTCTTTCGCTTCCTCCTGCCGCTTTGGGCCCTGCCAGCGTTCGCAGTGCGACTGGCATTGACATTGCTTGGTTAGTGCCAGGCAAGAGCTGAGTGATGCATGGGCCGCCCGAGTGGATTTTGTTCTGAGGGCTTTTGGCTCCATCATTTACTGTGGATCAGAGGGCAGAGTGAGTTATTAAATACAACAGGCCCACTGGCACTGTATTCTCTGGTCCAGGGAGAGGAGGAGGAAGAGGAGGGGACGAAAGAGAATGAGATCAGGAGAAAGTAGTACAGAAAGAATGATAAATAGTTTGAGTATAGAAACATGCACTAATGACATTAGGTAGGAGGGAGAAAGGTTGGTTTGTGTTGGTGGTGGTACCACAATTTACTAAGGATCTTCTGTGAGATTTCATTGTTTTTGTGCACCCAAGAACTATGAGCGGAAAATATTCTCAACATGGTTTCAAGCATAGAGACAGCGCGAATGAAACGAGACACAAAGAGGCAATATTTGACACAGACATTTATTTGATACTCACTTCTGAATGGAATTCGTTGAGAGAAAATCAGAGCAATAGATACAAAAAGGAAGAGAGACAGAATTAATAAAAACAGAAAAAGAGTGAGAATGTGAGAAATAAAAGATATATCAGGGGGTTTAGACTGAATTTACACCATCAGTAACACTAAAATGCTGGAGGCCATTAAATGTGTGTTCTTTGTTCTTTATGCTTTTATTCTAAAAGAACAGAAATTCAAACACACGCTGAGGCGCATGCTTAAAGTTTCAATCAGAAGCGTCATGCATATTCAAACTGAGGCACGCACTCCCTCAGATTTTGAATGCAACTTTCAAAAAACGTGTATGTGATAATTATGGTGCATGATTTATTGTAGATAAAGAAAAGTGTGGAACGTTGTGGCAGAATTGACTTGTCTAAGTTGTCTAAATCATTCCAATCTAATTGCACATTCCGCATATTATTTGCTTTTAACTGAAAATTCCATTATGAACCCTCATGACTTTTTTACTGTGGAAGACAAAAGAAGACATTTTAAAATATTTTTAAACAGTTTTTGACTATACAGTGAACATTAATTGGGTTCAAAACAACGTTGGACCCCATTAAATTTCACTGTATGGACAAAAGCATTGAGAGATTTTTGTTCCATAGACAAAAAGTCATATAAGTTTATTATGAAATAAAGGTGAGTAAATGATTACATAGTTTTCCTTTTAAACTATAGCTGCTCTTTTCATTCAACAAAATGCATGGTGATATGTGTAGCTATGTTGAGCTGCAATTTTGCTTGGTTTATGAAAAACACAGGTATTAATACATTCATTCAATAAAAATGTCATTAATATATTAAAGGATGGGATAAGAAAACTAACTAGTCATTGCATGCCACTTTTTTCCACTTGCTTCACCAAAGGGCTTTTCACACTGTGCTTAACCCCAGGTTATCATCATTCTATCGTCATTCCAGAGCAGGGTTAGCACCACTTTTACCCCACATTGTTAACCCTATACTGTGGTGCCAAACTTGTACAGTGTGAAATGATGTGGTGGTGGAATGTTATGGCTAGATGCTTAGCAACAACTTCATATTTATGTGCCTTGAAAGGCACATTGTATAAACAGTCGTTTCAGAGGAAACGTCAAATAGTGACAGAAAATATGCATCAATTGGAGTAAAGAAGAGACCGTTTGATTTATAACTTTATAGTCCAAAATGTCCATTCAGTAAAAACTTGATACAGTCTGCAATATATAATACAAGGCTGCAAAGCTAGAGCCATTAGATAAACAGGTCGCATGCTGCATTCACACGACAAAAAAATATGCAAATAAGAATGTTAACCCAGGTTTTGGGCATGTACAGTGTGAAACTTCAGTTTATGAATACCCAGGATTAATTTTAACCCTGGGTAAATTTTGAGCAGCTTGAAACGTGAAGCAAGCTAACCCAAGATTCTGCTAACCCAGGGTTTAGAATGACCCAGGGTTAATTATTTCAAATATGAAAAGCCCTCAGGTAACCCAGGACGGCCATTTGTGCCTCCTCATAAAATGATGCATGATTTCCCGGTTTGAACTTCACATGCAGAAACATGCAGTAGATGAGTTGAGGGTCTCACACATTTACATTCATCGTCTCACCCTCTTTGTATCATATTCTGTTGTCATACTCTTGTTTTTATCTGTGCCGCACAGACAGAGGCCCATTGATAACTCACTGGAGGAGAACTGTTCCTTTTAAAACTCCCCTGCTCTTAATCATGCCGTCTGACATTAGTTGCCGTAATCAGCTGCAACAACTGAATTGGCACACACACACACACACACACACACACACCTCCTTCCTCCCACATACCTGTGTTTGTTGAAGTATGGCTTTGAGGGTATTTCAAGCCACACTTTAGCTTTGTGGCTCTGAGGATTGGTGCAGACTTGGTCTGGGAGCCCAGAGCGACTGACCTCTATTCCTCATTGCTGTCTCCTTGACAGCACGGCTGGTCTCATTGAAATGCAGCCAGCAGGTAAAAATAACCACAGGCCTACGGACGTGTGAGAGCATCAAATCACTAGCTGCTAGTTCAGCCTCAAATGAACTCTGTCACCACAGAGTACATCCAGACTCATCGCCATACACTAAACATCAACCCCAAAGCCGCCTTTAGCAACTGTGGGTGCTAAATGTTAAGTTACAGACATCAGTCCTGTCACAGAAATCATTCATTACTCAAATGACAGGTACCAGGTAGACAATCCACGTCATTATGGTTCTTTAACCTGGAGCTCTCTTGAGTTTACAGTCTGTGGTTTGCTGACTTTTTCAACCAACAGTGCCAGGCTGGCACTTCTTGAGTCTTGCTGACCAGGAAGAATACTCATCTCTAAAAGAGCTTTTAGAGCATGGTCTGGCTTTCTGCCAGAGGTTAGAAAGTCAGAATGTACCTTTAGCTCTTAGCTGATAAAGAATGACTCATACAACAATGTCAGATCTGTACATTGTGTCTGTGCAGAGGTCCATGCTAGTAATGATTGATTGTTATACATGTCTTGATTGAAGGAAAGTGCGTCTTTCTTAGTAGAAGCAGAAACAGTTTCCAAGTATATACAACATGTTTGTTCGTTTCTGTACTTCAGCGATATAGTTTGTGGGTGTCTCTCTTGCTCAGTACGTGATCTAAAACATAGTGTTTTAATCAAAAGCTGATCAAGATCTTTTCTTACCAGTTAGCTATGCTAAACTGGTAGCTTAATGTATCATTTGACTATTTGGATCTTCATTAATATCATGTGAACTCTAAAATTATACAGTATATAATTAAGAAAAATACTGTTCAAAAGTTTGGGCTCAGTAAGACTTTTTAAAGGAAATTAATACTTTTATTCAGCAAGGATGCTTTCAATTGATAAAAAGTAACTGTAAAGACATATCTGAAGGATCATGTGACACTAGAGACAAGAGAAATGGCTGCTGATAATTCATCTTTTCTATAAATGGGAATAAATTACATTTAATATATTGTGAATTGCAATAATATTTCATAATATTACTGTTTTGATCAAATAAATGCAGCCTTGGTGAGACTTAAAACATTAAAAAATAATACCGATCACAATAACAATCATTGATTTTTAATCAGTACCAATAAAAGTTGGAATGACTTTGTAGAAGGTGGATCAATTTTTCAGTGACACCAGAAATACAAATCCCATTTGTATTTGAACAACAGAAGGTGGTTACTGTTGAGCTCTATATTCTGAGTAAATTTGTATTCAAATACAAAGTTAACATTTGTAGTTTTATTAACCATATGTCCCACCTACATTATTTTATTAGCCAGATAATAAACCACTATAAAGCCTTGTGAAATGCAAAATATAGAGATTAAATGTAATTGTCATTATACTAATTGGCAGCACTGGAAACAGTCTTGCAGATATAATCTGTAATTGCTGAAACATGGACACTTACACTGTTGAAATTACTTTTGTGATTGAAAACATTTGGCCAGAGCCATTGTAAGGGAGCTTAATTATTGTTTAAAAGCATGTGTTGGTGTAGTATCTCAGTCTAGCAGCTGCAACAATTACAAATTGCTCTCTTAAGTTTTACTTTCCTCGTTCCACTTAGCGTGTCTTTATTTTATTTCGCAAATTCTCTCACAAGTAATGGGCTTGTTTTTTTCTCTTACATTTATTCTTCTCTCCAGGCAACATCAGGAACACGGAGCGACTGAGCTATGACAAACTGCAGCACTACAAAATCATGGTGACCGCTTACGATTGTGGCCAGAAAAAGGCGATGGAAAGTGTTCCAGTTCACATTGATGTCAAACCAGTGTGCAAACCTGGCTGGCAAGGTCAGTGAATACTTCACACTGTAACCTTAACTTTTACTGTTGCTCTGTTCCTGGCTTCCATTCAAATTATCTGCTTATTCTGATCATTTCTTTGCAAGCAGCATACTGTATGTATTGCTTTGTAATAGTAATGTACAGTAGATGTTTATTGCAGTTCTTTTTTCACTGCTTATGGCTAAAAAAATCTGTGGGTGTATGAAAAAACTATAGATTTGAAATGATCATGTGGCAGTTGACCAACTACCATTGCACTGCATGGTAATGCTAACAGATAGCTTTATCTAGGTATTATTGATGTTCTTTCAAGGCCATGTTAGCTAATTGCATTTAAATTTTTAAATGTGTTATTTGTGTTGAGGAGTTCCTAGAAAATAGTAATTTTTTAGAAGTGCCACTGTGAAATACAAAAGAAATGAGCTGCAAATGTTCACAGGAAGAAAGAGCCTAATAGTTTTTTACATTTACATTTATCTTGATACTCAGATAAAAACTTTCTCTATTCACTTATCCTTCTATAATCTCTAAGAGTCCCTGTCAATTATCAAGTCAGCTTTTTTGACTCACCCAAAAATGAAAATTCTCTCATCATTTAGTCACTAAAGTCATACAAAAGCAGATATTTTGAAGAATGTGTCATCTGTTTTTGGCCATACAATAATAGTCAAGGGGGGTTAAAACAATTGTATGAAAAAATATTGAGGCATTTTTTAAATATCTTCTTGATGACAATGGCAACAGAATTGTAATTTGCTAATTGACTTGAAGAGTTTGACCTGATTCATTCAAAAGATCTGATTCAAAAGAATGTTTTGTTAAAATCAGACATGAACATTCCAAAAAGAATTTAGGTGGATGTCAGGATTTTTGGTGAATAATGACTTATATGGCAAAGTCAAGTTTCTATCTCTGCCTTATATCCACCCTCAGCCTCCATCCATGAAATGGTCAGTATTGTGACTCAGTGGAGTAGTCTGTTCTCAGCGACCTCTGTGATCCCTTGTTCTGCTCTCCTCTCATCTGTGGCATACACTGTTAGTGGTCTTAACTAGACAGATCGATATCTGTGGACTCCTTCTTCCCACAGGGACTGCACAGCAGCTTCAGCCTACAGCTCGTCCGCACACACTCTCACTGACCTCTCTGAAAGAGCCCAGTATTCCTTTAATATCTTATACCTACATGACAAGGCCAACCAATGCATTTTACATAGGCTGTGGTAATGGATTTGTTCTAAACAGTCAGTAGGCAGAGCTTTCAACATCATTAAATCAGAGAAAAAGACGAGGCAGCTTTTTTCACAGTTTACCTTCTTTCACACATCGATTGAGGCGTGGAAAATATCTGCAGATGAATTCAATTCACAGGCTTCAGTTGAGCCATTAAAAAGCGGATGTCAGGGGCTCTAGAGACAGACGCCTAATCACTGTCATCTAAAATTGTGTTTAGAGCGTGAAAAGAGAGGGAAAAAGCTTTCATTCTCTCTTCAGCCAGGAAGAGTTAGACAAACCCAAGTCCTTCTGAGAAGAAACAATGTAGCTAATTCAATCGTGACACATGTCAAACTTTGTAAAACATTCAGAGGCTGTTTGAGTATAGTACATACAATTAAAATAAATCTCAAGATTTTGCATTATAGGGGTATATATATACACATACTCTATTGCCAAAAGTATTGGGTCACCCCCTTCTAATGAACAGGTTTGACTACTTTAGTAATTTCCATGAGTACAAATCTTAATGTTCAAGCATATAATGATATTCCTGGGAATTGTGTGCTTCTAATTTTAAAGCAACAGTTTGGAAAGGACCCTTCTTCTATTCTAACATGACAATCCCTCTGTGTATAAGACAAGGTTAAAAAAGAAATGATTGATTTAGTCAGTATGGAAGAACTTGACTGGTCTGTAGAAAGCCAAGTCCTAATCCAAGCTGAACACCTCTGGTGTGACTTTAAATGCAGACCTTGAGCCAAAAACTCTTTACCAAACACCAAGTAAAGAAGTTGAACTCTGCTTTTGTAACCAGGGGTTGTCAAATTCCAAAAAGCAACATTTAATTAATTTAAATATATATTTATTCATTCATACATTTACTTGTCCATTCTAATTTATTCTTTATTAATCACTGTATGGAAAAATACTGTAGCATGTCAAAATTTTCCACACTTCTCGGTTTGTGTTCCATTGAATAAAATTAAAGGAATAGTTCACCTAAAAATGCCAATTAACTGAAAATTTACTGACAAGATGTACATGAGTTTGTTTCTTCATCAGAAACCGTTTTGGGGAAATTCACTCATTGATCCTCAGAGGTGAATGGGTGCCGTCTGATTGAGAGTTCAAAGTTCACAGTAATCCACAAGCAATCCACATGACTCCAGTCCATCAATTCATGTCTTGTGAAGTGAAAAGCTGCTTGTTTGTAAGAAACAAATCCATCAAGACATTTTAACTTTAAACCGTTGCTTCTGGCACTATAGTCTATAACAAACGCTTCCTCCAGTGGAAAAAGTCGATCCTATTAAAAATCCACAGACTGTTTTCACTTGTAAACGGTGCTTGATTTGTAATTTTTTTTCTTTCCTGAATCAGACAAGATTATATTTTCACTGGAGAAATATTATTATGGACTCATAATTTAGCTGGAAGCAAAAGTTTGAAGTTCAGAACATCTTAATAATGGATTTGTTTCTTACAAACACGCAGCTTTTTGCTTTACAAGATGTTAGTTGATGGACTGGAGTCATGTGGATTACTTGTGAAATATTGTGATGCTTTAATCAGCTGTTTGTACTCTTATTCTGACGGCACCCATTCACTGCAGAGGATCTATTGCTGAGCAAGTGATGTAATGCTAAATTTCTCCAAATCTCTTCTGATGAAAAAAGAAGCTCGTCTGCATCTTGGATAGCCTGAGGGTGAGTAGATTTCCAGCAAATATTAATTGTTGGGTGAACTATTCTTTTAATAGTGTTTTGAGGGTGAGTAAATGATGTCAGAATTAATTAATGAACTATCCCTTTAAAACACAGATCGTCCCTCTTACACATTCCCAGTTTTTAATTGAAGTCAATTTTGCCAATTGAGCTATAATCCCAGGTGTTGTCACATGTCTCAGCACAGAGAGTGTGAAACTGTTCTGAGAACAGTATCCTGATTGAACCAATTAGAGGGAGTCTGTTACACCTGTTTGTTAAGAGAATTTTGTGTGAGATGACATGGATTTAGATGAATTATTACCTGTTGAGAAGTACGCAGCTCTCTATGCCAAGAAGCAACTTATTCTATGAAAGGGCAGCTTCCAGTCTATGCAAGGCAAAATGTCAGACTCTAGTGTATTAGCCACAAATCTTGTAAATCCTCAACCCTTTGCATTACAGTTTTCATGTTGGGGTTTTGGCAGTGATACGGTTCACAAAGCATGTCTGTTTTGATTCAGGCTAATTTGGGTTCCTCTCACACAAAGCCACAAAGTTTGTGTTCACAAGAACTTTCAAATTACTCATTTTCTCTTTTTCTTGCTCAGTTTTCAGAGTCAGCAAAGATTTATTGGCATAATTATTTCCACTTAGAATATTGACAAAGCACCCCCATTTTGGCATGGAGACATAAATGGCATACCCAAGTGGGGACACAACTTTGAAACCTTATGAAACATGCATGTGTCACTGAAAAACAACCTTTCTTTGATGTGAGATATTATTAAGGGTTGCTTTTGAGAAAAAAAAGCTCTTTTTCATCATTAAAAAACATTTTTATCTATTTTATAGCATATGAATGATTGAACTCTTCCCTGTGGACACATTGTTTTAGATGTAGTGAAAAGACAATGAGCATCATAGATTTGATATAATAATGATAAAATTAAATTGAAGGGGATAATTGTGTTAAATACATTCTATTATTAATCCCCCATAACATTTACAATTGAAAATATTTTTAATAGTGCTGTCAAACGATTAATCGGGATTAATCGCATCCAAAATAAAAGTTTTTGCTTACATAATATATGTGTGTGTGCTGTGTATATTTGTTATAAATATATAAATACACACACATGCATGTATATTTTTCAGAAAAATATTTTGTTTATATATATTAAATATATTTATTTATAATATAAATTATATGAATATAAATAGACATGTAAATACATGTAAATATTTTCAAAATATATACTGTATGTGTGTGTATTTATATATACATAATAAATATACACAGAACACTCACATATATTATGCAAACAAAAACTTTTATTTTGTATGCGATTAATCGTTTGACAGCACTAATTTTTAAACCTAATAGTAGTTACAATTGCTGGACATGTTTTGTGCCATGTCTCAAGAATTAGTGTCTTATTAAAAAAATACATATAATATTTGTTCATATTGAGAAACAGCTAAATTTATATTTAACTGAACGTAGAATGTGTTTGAACTCCAGCCAAGTTTCTTAGTATGAACATATATATATATTTTTTAAATAATCGTTTATTCAATTCAATTCAATTCAAGTTTATTTGTATAGCGCTTTTCACAATACAAATCGTTGCAAAGCAGCTTTACAGGAAATTAAGTTTCTACAATATATTTATATATTGTAGAAACTTAATATATTTAACTTATGGCGAAATTTGGTAGTTCTGTATGTTGTCTGAGGGTATGCTTCATCTGAGGTCCTCTGAGGGGTTGGCATCATCTCTTCTCAGGTGTTCTGGATCCAGACTGAAGCTTGTGTAAATCCTAGTTACCACGGGATGTTAATCCCGTGGCAGAAACAGAGAAACAAATAGAGACATAATTAGCGTAGCTGCTGTTCCAACCAAGCAACAATTATTTGTTCAATCCAAGCTAAAGAACAATAATGCGTGTTTGATCAGATATAACTGCAGTACAAGATCATGAGATGCATTATGTGAATGCTTGGCTAAGCATTCACATAATGCATCTCATGATGCATTATGCTTGGTTTATATGTTTTATTCCTTTCTTCTTTTTATTCCTTTTCTCTGCTTTGAATTCAAGTAGTTGTATTGGCATGGAAAGAAAAAAGTAATAAAAGAAAAGAAAAAAAAAAAGAAAACTTTGCCAATGCTTTCTTCTCTTTTTCTCTCTCCTCAATCACTCCTAGTTCGTCCCAGGGTCACTTCTGTTTCTGAGCGCAGGTATCATCTAAAGCATGATAGGGCCTTAAGATGTGTTGACAGTCGCTTGCAGGCTCCCACGCCCAGAGAATAAGCAGTCATTGGCTGAGAGATTGCATGGCCTGTGTTGTCAGTGTGATTCATAAGAAGTGAGGTGGAAGTGACGACTGAGTGACGATCAAGACAGGCACCGCAGAGGTGAAGGGCGAGGATTTCTGGTTGTAACGCTTCCTGCTTGCATAAGCGTGTAATTGGGCAGCCTCTCTTTGTCTCTGGTCAAATCCCGTCTGTCAACACTGATCTCTCCATCTCTCCATCCAGCGGCCCGTCTTGCTGAACCATCCGCTGAGAGTGACAGATCTCTCATTGAGTGCAGAACCCATAGAAAACTGGCACTGCCAATCAGGTCTTCACTTACATGGTGTACACGATATTTACTGAGAGAAAAATGCACAACTGGACTTGATTTTATCTGTTAGGAATAAAATGAACTTGGGCGTTGCATGGTAGTAATGGATCCAGACTAAATGTGACTAATTGTTTTAATTGCTGTTTGGATATTTGTTAACATTACCCAATAGCCTGTGTAGATTAAGTGACAGAGGAAGTGCAAATTGTTAAGATGAAACGTGATGTAGATTGTGAAAATAAGCTTTATTTTATTTTATTTTATTTTATTTTTCTTAATCATTCGTTTCCTAATCTTTGTGTTGTTTTTTGTATATAACCTACAAAGATGAATCATTTAAAATGAAACTAGGGAATGTGCATTTAGAAACTAAATAGGCTGATTTTTTTCTTTCATGTTGAATTTTAAATTTGGTCAGTATTTTGTCGTGTCATATTCATTTTAGTCCATTTTACTATGACTAAAGTATGCAATTTACTTACAAAGTTTTATAAAATAATTACTTTTGCCATTATATCCTTATAATTTCTTGGCATAAATGCAGTAAAGCAACTAGCGTTTAGAAATAATTATTTTCTTTCTGATTAAATATAAATTAATGTTTTTAAAGCTTGATTTGGTCTTTTTGTAGTACAAAGTCACCATTAAATGATGATTTATACTGATTTTTTTCCACTTTGCCTAGAGTGTTTCCAGACTTTTGAAGGACAATGTAATTTACATATGATAATGTGGAAAACAAATGTCAAACAATAACATACTTTTATCAACAGCACGTTTTAATTAAAATCGTTTAATTAATTGTTTAAAACGTTCTCATTTAGGTAAAAACAAAGCTTTAGTTCAAATGCAGACCTGCACTTTTTTAAAAATATCAGACTTTGCTGTTTGCAGAGCTTTGGTACTATAAGTTTTTTTTTTTTATATATGTGGCAGCACAGGTTTGAATCTGACCAGCATCACATCATGATCTTTTCCGCTTTTTTCTCTCTAATAGTTTCCTGTCACTCTCCACTACACTCCCTGATTAGATTTCAAAATGCACAAACATAAAATTAGAAGAACCCCATAAATATACAAATGCACCACTTCCAGTCACTTAATTAGCATTACATTCATCCGTGAACATCTCAAGGCAGTCTTATGATGGAAACTCTGTGACAGAAATGAGGTGAGTTTCCTGGCCATCTCATTTCCTGTCCGCCTGTCATGTAGCCCTTTTCTGCACCGTCACCCCAAACCCCCCACTCTCCCATTATTTTTACTTGCATATCCCAGTCTGTTCTTCTTTACTTCAGCAATTCCAGTGGCAATATCAGTCCCTGCACTGCTCTGCCGCGACTTTTTGGCGTCTGTGGCATTTGCGAATAAGCAATGAATGTTTAATGCCGCAGTTAATGTTAATCGTCACCCCGAGATCCTGAAATGGTCTTTCTATTGAACAGAATGAGTCTGGCCTCTGGCTTTGGTGTGTTTGGATAATCGAGGGAATTATTCACTCTCCAGGGAGTAGATGAGTCATTACGCAGCACACACACAACGTTGTTTTGATGCCGTGCTTCCAAAAGCGCTTTATTCCAAAGTCCTGCAGCACATGCTTCCTTTCTGATGCTGGATTAAAAGAAGACCTGCTGCTGTTTTAGAGTTTTTAGGTTTTTTTTTTTTTTTCCCGAAAAAGTTTTTTGTTGCATATATTGTGTTTTGAAGTAAGCTATAAAGCTTCTCTGCTCCGTTTATCTGGGGCAGAACGACTACCTCAGATATTCATGAGGAACTTTTTTAAGACCTTTACCTCAAAAAGAGGTAGAGATGGAGGACTGTGGTATTGTACTGTCGCCCCATTTTATCCACAGTAGTGCCAATGAATAATGTAATAAGATATTCAGTTAGGGAAACGGGCTGAGGGAATATCTCTCTGCTGAGGTGAATACAAAGCACTCGGTTCTCTGAATTATGCAGAGAGGGTCCATAAAGGCCAGCGAGGAAGAGTGAGATGTTTTATCTTAAGGGTTATTCTTACTCTAAGCTTCATGTTTTATAAAGCGCACAAGACAGAGTAATGTAACATGCATGAACACATACTAAAGCACACAGTAATGTGCCAGCCTTGACCAGGAGGATAACGTGTCAGTAAGAAAATAATTCTAGATGGATTCCTTTTTCCTCTGACCTTGCTGTTTGCTTTTAACCATAGCTTTCATCACGATTGGTTTTACCTCTTAATGTTTGGACTGAAAGGTAAAAAGGATACAGCTCAGATGTAAATCTGATATGGGGCGACAACAGATGCTGTAGCAACAGCAAAACTCTGATATGAAAGTAAATAGCCCATGTGCTAAAATGATTTTAAAGGCTGTTGAAGCATGATGGGGAAAAGTTGGGTAATTAATAATAAAGGTGGGAACAGAAGTATTATAACAGACAACAGCTTCAATAAATACAGACTATTTTAATTGTTCTTTTTTGTTATTATTATTATGATTGTTATTATTATGTATTGCACAATGGACAATTAAAATAATATATTTAAAAATACATACATAAATGAACCATATAATATGATTCATTAGCCTAATTGTAAGCTGATTGAATCAAGGAGATCTGTATTTATATTTATATTTACACAGATTTTAGAACTTTATCTCTCTAACTCTCCAGTTTCTAATATGTGTTTTTCTTCCAAGGTTGGAACAAGCGTGTGGATTATGAACCTGGAACAGGCAGCAAGCAGCTCTTTCCCAAGATGCACCTGGAGACCTGTGATGGCCCTTTATCTTCAGTGCGAGCCATGGTGGAACTGCAGACCAGCCATATTGGGAAGGGCTGTGACAGAGAGACCTATTCTGAGAAGTCTCTGCAGAACTTCTTTGGTACGGTCAACTTCAGCATGAATTGTTTCAGTCAGTCCAGATCTGCTTTGAGTTGGTTTGCTGAACTTAATATAATAGTTTAATTCAATTCACAAACTTTCACTTTTGAATAGAGATGCACAGTATTATAGAATATATAATTTATTATTCAATACTGGGCATGTAATGGTGTACAATGGATATTTAATTTTGCATGCACATTTCCCCTATTTTGTCATCATCTAAAATTTCAAGATTTTAAGTGAGTGATAGTCACTTCTAAAGGTCTTTGCACACTGAGTCCGAAATTCTCGTGTAAAATTTACTCACGTTAAAAAATAAATACAGCCTCACGTTGTCAATCACATGTACACACTGTTTCTGAAACTTTCGTCCGTCATAAAAAAAAAAAAAAAATCAGATCAGGTTTGATTTTCTGCGTTTTCCTGCGACCTTAAGTCTTCCAAAGCAGTAATAATCTACTAACACTGTTAAATCTCTCTCTCTTTCTCTCTCTCTCTCTCTCTCTCTCTCTCTCTCTCTCTCTCTCTCTCTCTCTCTCTCTCGTCATACTGTAGATTATAATGTCGTTTTGCCCAAATTCACATGGAACTACTAGCTCTTAAAAATAATTGATTTTTTATTTATTTTTTTTATTTAGACAAAATAGTATAGAATTTTAATATCTCTCATTTATGAGTTATGACTCTAACTTGAAAACAAATATTGGTTTACTAGTATGGGGAAGAATTTTAATATCAGTTCATCCCATACAATTCACCTAACCATATCGCATATACACATATTGCATGTTCAACACACTTTTAAATGGGTTATAAAACAATTTTCATGAATCTCAATAAATCAGTCATTTTAATCTGATGAAAGACTCTTTGAAACTGATACATTATGAAGTCAGAGCCACTCTGGCACACGATTGTAGAGTGATTAAAGCTCTGACTGATTTGTGAAGCATTAAGTGTGTTGATCTTTTTTACCATCTTGGCTCTCTCTCTCAGTAATAATTGTTTCCCCTGTTGATGTCAGTCGCTTTTGCCCAGCCACTTTGTACAGTTAGCTGAAATGTGTTTATTGTTTGAAAATAGGCACATTTTTGAAGTGTTTCTGAAATAGACATCAAAGCTGCCAACCAAGTATGATATATTTTTTTCAAAAGCACACCTGAATAATTTAGATAAATATATGCTTTATGGAAATCGCAAAGTCCCAATGTGTAACCATTAGTGTACAACCTTGAAATGCAGACAGTTTATTCTGGACTGGACATTTGATGACAAGAGCCGCCACTGAGACTCATGTAGCGCTAGAAATTGCTTGCGTAATGCAATCTCATTGACCTGTACCTTTACGGTATTGCTGGAAATAGATTCTCTCAGAAGAGCTTAGACTCTCACTTGGAGTCTGGCAGTGAATTTATCGTCCAATATCGATTGGCAGAAATAAATATTGCATAGCTTAAAAGCAGCGCCGCTGCCATATTCCCTCTCGCTCCTGTCTCTCTTTGGGCCCGTGGCGAAGTGAGTGATGTGGAGCTGTGGAATGAGAACACATTGCTCTGACATCGCCGCTGCTCATCACTCATTCTGTCCCTCTGTGCTGGCCGTCCTGTCACCCCTGAGTGGGGAAAAAAGATTCACTATCCTCCTGTACTCCCAAATAAAACACGCAGAAAACAGCTTGGGAGGAAGGGAGGACGACAAGAGGCTAATCAAAGATTGATAGGTGGCGCTGCTCTTGCATATTTAGGGCATCTGTACTAGACTTGTCCTCAAAGCGAGCGTGAACACAATTAGTTATATTTCAAAGTTTTGCCTTTTTTAAAGGGATAGTTCACATATTCCTAACATATGCTTCCCAGTTGATGAGGAAGCCATACTCAAACTCTTTTAACCCACATGATCACCCTAGCTTAACGTGCCAGAGTGTTGCTAGGCCACATCTGACAGCAATGAGTTTTATAATGAGACGTTTGCTTTCAGAAATGACATTTCAGTCAGGGTTGAGTGTTGGTCTCGGAACCAAATGTTACTTGCTTTTCATCTCTAATTTGATTTGAAGTGTGCTGTATGCACAGTATATTTGAATGCCAGGGCAACTAACATGATTTTAACTCTTTGTGACAGACAGCTTGTAATTTTTCATCGCTGCCTCTTGCAGTAACCTGAACTAACCTCTGTGCTTTTATCTCCGCAGGAGCAGCCTCGGGCAGCACAGACCTTCTCCCGGCACCGAGCGCATCCACCAATTGGACGGCTTCCTTGCTGACAGACAGCGGCCGAGACAGCGACCTCATCTTCAGATTTGATGGACGACAGGCGGCCAATATCCCAGAGTGGGTTGTGCCACAGAACCTGACGGATCAGTTTACCATAGCAACATGGATGAAGCACGGGCCAAGTCCTGGGCTGAGAGCCGAGAAGGAGACGTTGCTGTGTAATTCTGATAAAACTGGTGAGCTGTGGTGACCCAGTTGGCATGTGTTAAACCCTTAAGAGGGGCAGGGTCTATATATATATATATATATATATATATATATATATATATATATATATATATATATATATATATATATATATATATATATATATACATATACATACACATACATATATATATACATATACATATATATATACATATATATATATATATATATATATACATATTTTATATCTTTTTTTTTTTTAAATAGTGCCTAGATATTTTAGATTATGTCTACAGTTTCCTGGTCTGGCGATCAATCCCCACTTTGGTAGAATTGAATAGATCAGTGCTACGGATGTGTCAGACAAACCCAAGAAAAGTCTTATCAGTACCAGACGATGCCCGGCAGCATTAAGGAGAGAGATTAAGACTATGGATTAGATCTGGATTAAAGAGTGGTTCAGAACACAATTCTCTGGAGGTTAACGGTAAACTCTAGTCAGGAAGAAATGCAGCGTGACTGTCAGCGGCCAGTTCTCTGAGACGGAGTGGCCCTGATGGGGGCCGACTGCTTGGCAGGGCTCTTTCAAGTTCATTGATCCCAGGCATCATGTGAGTGGGTGTGAGACTTAAATCAATTCAACATGCACTAAAAGCAGTCACATGAGAGACATCAGGCAGTGGCGTTGAGGTGAGTGGAGAGGGGTGCCGTGTGGAGGAGACGTGGCAACCACCTTGATCAATGAGAGGTTTCTGAGAAAGCGTGAAAGCAGTCTAGTCTTTCTTTGAGTGAGACACATGATGAACAGTGAAACGTGTCAATAACAGAGAAGAAAAGGCTTTAACAGGAGTCTCAGTTTGAATGGCAGCTCTCTCATGCACATCCTGTTAGGATTTACCATTGTTATGGATTGACATTTAGTTTGAATAAAAAATGTAATACCAGCTTAAGGTCAAAATGGCTTTTGGAACAAGGTTTGTTGCTGGTAGGTAGTAGTCACCATCTAAGTCAAGGTGGTCTACCAATTTTGGCTGATACCATTAAGCTGATAGCTATTTAAAATGGAATTTCATTTCAATATATTTAATTAATTTATATATATATATATATATATATATATATATATATATATATATATATTTATTTTTTTTCATTTAAATATATTAAAATTGCTTTGAATGGTACAAGTGAATTTAGGCATTGCAACATTATAATGTACTGTACGATATGAAAAGTGGGTATTGATTATCTTTAAATAGTGTTAAGTTAATAGTGCTTTTAAAGATCAACTTAAAGTAAGCATTAGATGACAGCAATGGTAACCCAAATTTAAAAAAAAAAAAAAAAAAAAATAGTACATACTGCACATAATATTACATAATTTATAATATATAATGAGTTTTCAGTTGCCATTACTCATTCTTCAAAAAAGCAAAAAAATAAATAAAAATAAATAAATAAATAAAAAATCTGGTTATCCCTGGATTTTTGAGCAGGATTCATGGAATATATTCTGTCAGTCAGTCCATCCCTGACTGGAATTATTCCCTTTAGAATTTCTGGAGAACTACAGTATCTGTTAAATTTTCTCTGTGTCAAGACTTCTCTCCTTGTTTGTAGTGTAATTTTTATGACTCGTATGAGCCTTGTATAACAGTCGAGAGTTTTTCTAATCAGAATCAGAATGAGCTTTATTGCCAGGTATGTTTACACATACGAGGAATTTGTTTTAATGACAGAAGCTACCGCAGCGCAACAGAATGACAGTGACAGAACAAAAAACAGATAATAAAAAGAAGAATTAAAAAGAACAAGTAAATAAGGAATAACAATATACAAATTGACAATTGTATGTACAGGTATATAACAGTAGACAGTTTTGTATGTACAGGAATATTATGTGCAAATTGAAATGTAGACTAAGTATGTGTGTTAGATAAATAAGTGTATAAATAGTGTGTATTATTATTGTCAAGTGTTCATGAGATGGCTTGCCTGAGGGAAGAAACTGTTCTGGTGCCTGGCCATTCTGTTGCTCAGAGCTCTGTAGCGTCGACCAGACGGCAACAGTTCAAAGAGGGAGTGTGCTGGATGTGAGGGGTCCAGAGTGATTTTGCTAGCCCTTTTGCTCACTCTGGATAAGTACAGTTCTTGGAGAGTGGGGAGGGTTGTAACAATGATTTGCTCAGCAGTCCGGACTACCCTCTGTAGTCTTCTGAGGTCAGATTTGGTAGCTGAGCTGAACCAGACAGTTATTGAAGTGCAGAGGATGGATTCAATGATGGCGGAGTAGAACTGTTTCAGCAGCTCCTGTGGCAGGTTGAACTTCCTCAGCTGGCGAAGGAAGTACAGCCTCTGCTGGGCCTTTTTCACAATGGAGTCTATGTGAATGTCCCACTTCAGGTCCTGGGAGATGGTGGTGCCCAGGAATCTGAATGACTTCACAGTGCTGTTCATGATGGTGAGTGGGGGGAGTGCAGGGGGGTTTCTCCTGAAGTCCACGATCATCTCCACAGTTTTGAGTGTGTTCAGCTCCAGGTTGTTAAGACTGCACCAGACAGGCAGCTCCTTAACCTCCTGTCTGTAAGCAGACTCGTCACCGACCTGAATGAGGCCAATGAGTGTGGTGTCATCTGCAAACTTCAGGAGCTTGACAGAGGGGTCTTTAGATGTGCAGTCGTTGGTGTACAGGGAGAAGAGCAGTGGGGAGAGGACGCAACCCTGGGGGGCGCCAGTGCTGATGGTGCAGGTGCTGGATGAGAATTTGCCTAGCCTCACTAGCTGCTGCCTATCTGTCAGGAAGCTGTTGATCCACTGACAGACGGAGGTGGGTACAGAGAGCTGAGTTAGTTTGGGCAGGAGGAGGTTTGGAATGATAGTGTTAAAGGCTGAGCTGAAGTCCACAAACTGGATCCTCACATAAGCCCCTGGTCTGTCTAGATGTTGCAGAACATAATGCAGTCCCTTGTTGACTGCATTGTCCACAGACTTGTTTGCTCTGTAGGCAAACTGAAGAGGATCCAGTGAGGGTCCAGTGATGTCCTTCAGGTGGGCCAGCACCAGTTTTTCAAATGACTTCATGACCACAGACGTTAGAGCCACAGGTCTGTAGTCATTTAGTCCTGTAATTTTGGATTTCTTTGGGATAGGGATGATGGTGTAACGTTTGAAGCATGAAAGGACTTCGCACAGCTCCAGTGATCTGTTGAAGATCTGTGTGAAGATGGGGGCCAGCTGGTCAGCACAGGATTTCTAACAGGCTGGTGTCACACAATCTGGGCCTGGTGCTTTTTTCCTTTTCTGCTTCTGGAAGACCTGGCGGACCTCGTCTTCGATGATCTGAATTGCAGGTGTGGGGGAGAGGTGGGTTGCTGGAGGTGTTAATGGTTGTGTGGAGAGGTGTTCGGGGTGGTTGTGGGGTGTTTTTTCAAACCTGCAGTAGAACTCATTCAGATCGTCTGCCTGTTGTTGATTCTCCACAGTGCTGGGGGTTGGTGTCTTGTAGTTGGTTATCTCTTTCAGACCTTTCCACACTGATGCTGAGTTGCTGGAAGAGAATTGGATCCTTATTTTTTCAGAATAATTCCTCTTTGCCACTCTGATCTCCTTTTCCAGTGTGTATTTGGCCTGTTTATACAAGACTTTATCCCCCTTCCTGTAAGCATCTTCTTTGGCCTGACGGAGCTGTCTGAGTTTTGCAGTGAACCATGGTTTGTCATTGTTGTAGGTTAAATGAGTCCTGGTAGGGATGCACAAATCCTCACAGAAACTGATATATGAAGTGACAGTCTCTGTGAGCTCGTCCAGATCGTTTGCAGCAGCCTCAAAAACACTCCAATCAGTAAGGTCGAGACAGGCTTGTAAAACCCGCTCTGTCTCGTTGGTCCATCTCTTTACAGTCTTTACCACAGGTTTAACAGATTTAAGTTTCTGCCCGTAGGTTGGTATAAGATGAACCAGGCTGGTATAAGATGAACCAGGCAGTGATCAGAGAGTCCTAAAGCTGCTTGTGGAACAGAGTGATATGCATCCTTTATTGTTGTGTAACAGTGATCCAGTATATTACTGTCTCTGGTGGGACATGTAACATGCTGTCTGTATTTTGGCAGTTCACGGGAGAGATTTGCTTTATTAAAGTCCCCGAGAATGATTAAAGCAGAGTCTGGGTGTTGTTGTTCTGTGTCTGTGATCAGATCAGCTAGTTTCTGTAAAGCTGAGCTCATGTGCGCTTGCGGTGGAATGTAAACACTCACCAGAATGAAGGCGTGAAACTCCCGCGGCGAGTAGAAAGGCTTGCAGTTAATGAAGAGCGTTTCTAGATCAGAACAGCACATCTTCTTTAACACAGTTACATCTGTACACCACCTTTCATTTATGTAAAAGCACGTGCCGCCGCCGCGCGATTTCCCCGTTGATTCTGCGTTGCAGTCTGCTCTAAACAGCTGAAAGCTCGGCAGATGAAGCGCGCTGTCCGGAGTGGCGTCGTTCAGCCAGGTTTCCATGAAACACAGAGCAGCAGAGTTTGAAAAATCCTTATTTAACCGGGAAAGCAGAAGGAGTTTGTCCGTTTTGTTGGGTAGAGAGCGGAGATTCGCCAGATGGATGCTAGGCAATGGCGTTCTTAATCCCCACCGACGAAGCTTCACGAGCTTGCCGGCTCGCTTCCCCCGTCTGCGGGTCCTGAAGCGTCTAAACAGAACAGCTGCTCCGCCGACTACAATGTCCAATAGAACATCAGAATAAACGAAATCCGGTGAAATATCGGGTGACGTGTACTTCCGAATGTCCAGCAATTCGTCTCTGGTGAAACTGATTGCAGGGATATGACTAAAGACAGGACAAACTAACAAAAACATAAAAACAACTGCGGACGACGCCACGAAGGCTGCCATGAGCGGCGCCATCTTGCCAGAACGTCTAGATGGCGCCGCTCATGAACAAGCAATGGAACATGCAACATGACTATGCAGTTCAGACAAGCTCTCAGAACAAGGCATGGAAATCTATAAATGTAAATCTTTAATCAACATTATGTTCTTGCTTTGACAAGCAGTTGTGAGTGATTTGTAGAAAAGTCCTTTTTACAGTCCTAAAAAAAAAACGTATATTTGCCCTGTGTCGCAATATTTTTTGATGAACTTACAGTAAGGCTTTTCTGTGTTTTTTTTTTTTTTTTTTGCAGAGATGAACAGGCATCATTACTCTCTATACGTCCATAACTGCCGTCTGGTGTTTCTTCTGAGGCGAGACTTTATTCAGCTGGACTCCTTCAGGCCGGCAGAGTTCCACTGGAGACTGGAACAGGTGAGGAGCTCCCAGGCACCTGTCACACATGCACGTCAACATCACAACCAGCCCTGTGATAAATAGGATGGGAAAAATGCCACACCGATCGGGCTCCATTTATAGTAATCACTTGTGAAATGAAGTTTGCTCTGTATAATTTTCAATTACCTGTTTTTGAATTATTCATTATCCGTGTGACTGATCTTTCCATTGCGACGAGTGATCTGTCACTGGTAAAATGATTATTATCAGAAGCACAAATTGGAAAGCTGACGCAAAGACAGCACTCACGTTTTCTCTCCCAGTGCTTATTTGGCTCATAATCCGGCTTGTTTGTGTTTGGAAACACCTTGATTTTCAGCATTTCCCTCGGCTAATGTTGAGTGCGGACTAATCTTTTGATTGAGAGCACTAAACGGACTTTATATGTGTGTCACCGTGCCTCTCAACGCTTGCCAAGGGGAACAGAAAGCCGAGGTGAGACACGTGTAATCAGTATGAAAAGCTCTCCACAGCAGTGACCTCTCGCAGGGAACATAATGATAGTCCTTCGCCCACACCAGTCCTTACCTGCAAATTACACGCACATACACGTTCTCACATCCAGACGTGCACTAGCCCAAGTGCAACATCTCAAACCTTTCTGAGCTGCTGTTAATGTATGCGTATCTATTGAGTAAACACCCCACAAATGTCATCAAAAGACTTTTTTGTCCTTTTCAAATGCACAGAGCAGATCGTTGGCTGAGAGGACATTGATCAATAGTCTAGATCAATTACTGTAAGTAGGACTCTGGAGTTCAGGTTTTGGCCATAGTCCAGAAGCTTGTGTGCATCACAATTTTTCACAGATGTTTTGATTAGAAAAACTAAGATGCGAGAACATTTGGCTGCGTTTAGGTGCATTTGTTTTCTCGCTGTGGCAGTTGTCTAGCGTAGCGGTGAAAGATCTGGGCTGGTAGCCGAAAGTTCATACATTTCAGTCCCTCATAGGATGAGACAAGAGTTTTGTTCTTGAGCGAGGCACTTAACCTCAGGTCACTCCAGGAGAATTAACCCTGTAAAGGGGCTTTCAGACTGACAGCGATTTGCAGTGACAAAGCAGTTAGAAGTCATTGACTTTCAGTGGCCGATTGGAGGTGACATGAACACTCTTAACGTTACTGAAGTTCAACGTTATCCAAATATTCTGTAATGTGATTTGCCTCATAATATACAACCCGAATCCTGGAAATGTTGGGTCGTTTTTTAAATGTGAATAAAATGAAAACTAAAAGACTTTCAAATCACATGAGCCAATATTGTATTCACAATAGAACATAGAGAACACAACAAATGTTAAAACGGAGAAATTTTACACTTTTATCCACTAAATGAGCTCATTTCAAATTTGATGCCTGCTACAGGTCTCAAAAAAGTTGGCACGGGGGCAACAAAGGGCTGAAAAAGTAAGAAATTTTGAAAAAATTCAGTTGGGAGAACATCTAGCAACTAATTAAGTTAATTGACATCAGGTCTGTAACATGATTAGCTATAAAAGGGATGTCGTAGAGAGGCAGAGTTTCTCATAAGTAAAGATGGGCAGAGGCTCTCCAATCTGTGAAAGAGTGCGTAAAAAGATTGTGGAATACTTTAAAAACAACGTTCCTCAAAGTCAAATTGCAAAAGCTTTGCAAATCTCATCATCTACAGTGCATAACATCATCAAAAGATTCAGAGAAACTGGATAAATCTTTGTGCATAAGGGACAAGGCCGAAGACCTTTGTTGGATGCCCGTGGTCTTCGGGCCCTCAGACGACACTGCATCACTAATCAGCATGATTCTGTCATTGACATTACTATATGGGCCCAGGTATACTTCCAGAAACCACTGTCGGTAAACACAATCCGCTGTGCCATCTGCAGATGCCAACTAAAACTCTATCATGCAAAAAGGAAGCCATATGTGAACATGGTCCAGAAGCGCTGTTGTGTCCTGTGGGCCAAGGCTCATTTAAAATGGACTGTTTCAAAATGGAAAAGTGTTCTATGGTCAGACGAGTCCAAATTTGACATTCCTGTTGGAAATCACGAACGCCGTGTCCTCCAGGCTAAAGAGGCAGGAGACCTTCCAGCGTGTTATCGGCGTTCAGTTCAAAAGCCAACATCTCTGATGGTATGGGGGTGCATAAGTGCATACGGTATGGGCAGCTTGCTTGTTTTGGAAGGCACTATGAATGCTGAAAGGTATATAAAGCTTTTAGAGCAACATATGCTCCCCTCCAGACGACATGTATTTCAGCAGGACAATGCAAAACCACATACTGCAGCTATTACAACAGGATGGCTTCGTAATAGAAGAGTCCGAGTGCTGAATTGGCCTGCCTGCAGTCCAGATCTTTCACTTATAGAGAACATTTTGCGCATCATTAAATGAAAAATACGTCAAAGACGACCACAAACTCTTCAGCCGCTCGAAAACTATATCAGGCAAGAATGGGGCCAAATTCCAACAACAAAACTCCAGAAACTCATAACCTCGATGCCCAGACGTCTTCAAACTGTTTTGAAAAGAAGAGGAGATGCTACACCATGGTAAACATGCCCCCGTCCCAGCTATTTTGAGACCTGTAGCAGGCATCAAATTTGAAATGAGCTCATTTTGTTCATAAAATTGTAAAATTTCTCAGTTTAAACATTTGTTATGTTATCTATGTTCTATTGTGAATAAAATATTGGCTCATGTGATTTGAAATTATTTTAGTTTTCATTTTATTCAAATTTAAAAACATCCCAACATTTCTGGAAATCGAGTTGTAGTTTAGTTGTTACTTGCTACTAGCAACTGACAGAACAGCTACTTGGCAACCCTATTTAATCTCTCTCAGTTTAAGCAACCCTTAATAAGTAAATTGTAAGTCACAAGCATCTGCTGCATGACAACTTACTACTTACTTGCTCTGACAGGCTTTTGAGAGTGGATCCATAAAGACATGCCACGTCCACACAGTCTGATCATGATCTGGCTAATGCATGTTGCACAGTAAAATGGCAAGCGCTGGCAAAATTCAGTAGTTTAAATATGATTGAAGGGTCCCTTGATTATTCAATATGGAAGAACTAAACTCTGGGCTTGCCAAAGTTTGCAAAGCTTGGTGGCATCAGAATTTGGTTTGAGACACTTATTAGGAAGTAAAGCTTCCATTATTTGTCTGATACCTATATACTCTACAGTTTAGGTTTTGGGTCTGTATTATTTTATTTTATTTTATTTTATTTTATTTTATTTCTTATGTATGTATGTATGTATGTATTTATCATTATTTCCTTCATTCATTCATTTTTCAAAAGAGGTGAATACTTTTATTCAGCATTAAATTCATTAAAACTGACAGTGAAGACATTTACAATATTACAATTAATTTCTGTTTTCAACTTTCTCTTCATTAGAGAAACCTGAAAAAATGTATCACTGTTTTCGCAAAAATATTAAGCATTCCAACTGGTTTTAACATTGACAATAATTCAAAATGTTTCTTGAGCACCAACTCAGCATATTTGAATGATTTTTAAAGGATCATGTGCCACTGAAGACTTGAGTAATGGCTGCTGTAAAGTCAGTTTTATTCCTTCTATCACAGGATAAAATTACATTTTAAAATGTATTGAAATAGTTTAAATTGTAATAATATTTCACAATATTACTGTTTTACTGTATTAAAAAAAGTGCTATGTAACAAACTAATGTGTATTCCCTTTTATATGTTTTGAGTTTATACAAGTCATAATGTGTGTGTGTGTGTGTGTGTGTGTGTGTGTTTAAGCAACATATAATTATTCCAGCGAGGCATAGAGTCCACGTTGACTGCAGTTATTATGACAATAAACAATAAGCTCAGTTTGACGACTGGTTCTGCCTCGGCGTTTTTGATGCTGTACTTAGTTTGTTACAGGTAAGAGGGAAAATGAGCTCCTTTCAAAGCTTCAGCTCCTTTCCTGTGGTCAGGCAGAGCTCAGCCAGGTGATGAGGAACACAAGTAAACAATATGGGGTCAGTAGACAGGCTGCCATAAAACAATGTCAGCTGTAGAAGGAGCAGCACTTTTACATACAATCCTGTCAACATCCACCGCATGAAACACTGCAGAGCAGAAAGTCATAATACAGCTGTTGGTTTGTGTTTTACCGATATGCTGTGATATTCTCTGTATGTCTTTTTTGTACATTTATCTTTCATGGCCACTTTGGTGATTTTTGTAGGAAAGAGTATATCTTTGCATCTGATATCTGCTTGCAAATGAAAGTGTGCAAAAAAGGAGAAGGTGTGAATGTGCTTGTTTACACTTCAGTGCATTTTCTCTCTTCCTGTTTTCCCTGCCATGTACCTCTTCTCCAGCATGGTTTGATAATGGTGTCTCTCCAGCTTGGAGGCAGTAAACAGAATATGCTTGCCTTGATCTCAGAGCACAGCACAGCTCTATTCCCAACATGAGAAGCATCTGTTTTTCTTTCTTTTCTCTCTGCCCTCCCTCTGACTGCTTGCCACTGATACCTAAACAACAGATTATAAAGTTGTAAATGTCACCGTAGTTAGTTTGGCTTTTATCTTTAATCCCAACAAACACATTTTTGACTCTTCTGAGTAATGTCTTGTGCACTTTTCAGCTAGTTGTGACCAAAAGCAGCCCACTTAGACAGGAAGAAACAGAAAAAGCAACCAGGTTTTTTTTTTTCTTTTTTCTTTTTTGTATTGTTTTTTGTTTTTGTGAAATTTAGGGGTGGGTTAATATAAAATCTTGGAATTTTATTGTACTGCACTGCTTTTATTGTCATCAGACAGAGATTTAAATGTCAAAATGAAAACTTCTAGAATTTTTATTCCAAGTGCACCTGAATGTTTTATAGGTTTTACTTTTCTCTGTTTACTACTCAAATGTTTTGAAAGAGAGAAAGAAAGAAAGAAAGAAAGAAAGAAAGAAAGAAGGAAAGAAGGAAAGAAAGAAAGAAAAATTTATATTGCAAGGATGCATAAATGTACATTACAAACATGTATAATGCTACAAAAGATTTCTGTTTCATATAAATGCAGGGTTTGTATTTTGTTTGTTGTTTATATTTCCTGAAAATTTATCATAGAAATGATTCTTGAGCACAAAATCGGTATATTAAAATAATATCAGAAGGAACAAGTGACGCTGAAGACTGGAGAAAATTGGCTGCTGAAAACTCATCTTTGCCATTTTTTTTTTCTTTTTTTTTTTTTTTACCAGATCTTAGAATTTAAAATGTATTAAAATGGAAAACAGTTTATTTTTTTTATAACAGAAATTATTATTATTATTATTATTATTATTTTTTTTTTTACTATATTTTAATCAAATGCAGCCTTGGTGAGCATTTTTTTTTTTCTTATCAACCCCAAACTTTTTGAATGGTTGTTTAAATAATTTATCCCAACTTTCTATCCTTCGTCTCCTTTTTAATGTTTATCAAGTAGTTTAAGTATATTTTAGCTGACTTTATCCTGTTCTGGTCATGAAAATAGCCTTAGACGCTGATATGGGAGAGAACACCCCAAAAATAGTATTTCCATCTGTCCAAAAGTAAAAAGTTCTAATGCCACCAACCAAATTTTGTTGAATTCAATTAGTTCTTCTGCAAAAAACACCCACTATATCAACCCAGATCCTTATTTTCCAAGATTTAATGCCACAAATGTTACAAAATTGAGCAAATTCAGTGATTGGCCCATCCTCACAGTCACCAGCGCTCATTACAAGCAGGAACAGATAGTTGGTGCTTGTGATTTTGACTAGATTTTGCCTTTTTTATGTGTTATGTACATCAAATGGCAAGTATATAGTCCATGAGTGGCTGTTAGAAGCTGAAGTTTATATGCGAAATCTTACTATTCTATATCAGAGTTGTTTTTTGTGCAGCGTAAGACCCACAGACGCACAGATTGCTAATACCGTAATGTGAGAAAGTAACATTACTTAAGGTGCTTGTCGGCTGAGTAGAAGGACGTGAATGTGTTTGTGTCAGTCAGGCCCTGTTGACAAGTCTGTCAGGAGGTAAGGGAGGGGCCGCAGGTGCTGTGGTATTTCTGTCACTATGGCAGTGCGCTGATCAAAGGCACCTGTAGAAGATTTGATTGACGCTGCCGTCTCCACCCCAGCCTAGCGGCCTGCGGCAGTGTGAGCGTCGTGTTCTATTAAGGACCCAACATTGATCTAGTAAAATAGCTTTGCGGTGATAGCGCGGCAGACACACTTTAGGTTGGAGAGAGGGCGAGGAAAAAAGACAGGGTGTTGGCTGCTGGGCATCTCATCCAAATGCTGCTCTTTGCAGTCTCATCAGCACTCTGAGAGGACACTCAATGGCTTCCGCTGCAACTCCATTTAGCCCTATTGATTTTGCAATCTTCCTCACACCTGCCTTCTTAGCTTTTTTCCCCCCTCTTTTCGTTGAGAGGGAAAGAATGATGGAGAGGGAGGGAGTGATGCCAAGTGAGAGGAGGGAAATACTTGATGGGGGGTTATTCTGTACTATTTGTCTTTTTTATTGCTCACTTTCTAACTTTGTTTCTCTTTGTGTCTCCCCCTCTAATTGCATGGATTAGAGGTTTTCAATCTAATGGATATAAGATTATTGTTGTTTAAAGAAATAGTTAAACTAAAAAATTACATGTTGTCATTCATTCATGTCCAAATCTGTGCTGTTATTAGATGTTTTTGGGGAAAAAATAAAAAAATAAAAGTTTTTTTTCCATCCATAGTAAGATCTGTAAAGCTTAAAAAACACTAAAAGTACCATTAAATTACATAGAAGTAGCGCATATGATTTGTGCATTGTATTTCAATGTTTTTAGGTTTGTGTGCGAAACAGACCAACATTTAAAGAGATAGTCCACCCTCACATCATTCCAAACCTGTATGACTTACTTTCTTCTTTGAAACACTGAAGGAGATACTGTATTAAAAAAAAAAAAAAAAAATGTGTGTATGTATGTATGTGTTCCTACAGTTAAAAAGTCAGTGGGGTCTAATATTGTTTTTCATTGTTATTCATTGCTCAGACTTTTTACTACAAAAGACCAAAAATCATACTTAATTGATAAATATATATTTAAATATATATATATATATATATATATATATATATATATATATATATATCAGAATCAGAATCAGAATGAGCTTTATTGGCCAGGTATGCTTACACATACGAGGAATTTGTTTTTGTGACAGAAGCTATATATATATATATATATATATATATATATATATATATATATATATATATATAATATCCAATTATATTATAATATATTAAAACTGACATTTTAAAAATCCAATTCACATACTTACAGTGTGTTTACATATTTCTACAATTATTTGCAAAAAATAAAAGTAATAAAATAAACAAAGATGAATTAAAAATGAAGTTAAAGGGATACTCCACCCCAAAATGAAAATTTAGTCATTAATCACTTACCCCCATGTCATTCCAAACCCGTAAAAGCTTCATTTGTCTTCAGAACACAATTTAAGGTATTTTAGATGAAAACTGGGAGGCTTGTGACTGTCCCATTGACTGCCAAGTAAATTACACTGTCAAGGTTCAGAAAAGTATGAAAGACATCGTCAGAATACTCCATCTGCCATCAGTGGTTCAACCGTAACATTAGGAAGCGAGAAGAATACTTTTTGTACAGAAATAAAACAAAAATAAAGACTTTATTCAACAATTCCGCACTGTAACGTCACCGTAGTGGCATTTTGGAGAGTATCGCTCTACTTTTCTGGACCTTGACAGTGTAATTTACTTGGCAGTCAATGGGACAGTCACAAGCCTCCCAGTTTTCATCTAAAATATCTTAAATTGTGTTCTGAAGACGAACGAAGCTTTTATGGGTTTGGAACGACATGGGGGTAAGTGATTACTGGCAAAATTTTCATTTTGGGGTGGAGTATGCCTTTAAGCTTCAAATGCATGCTTTTTTTCATATTTTTTTCCCCTCTTGTGATATGGCAGGCCAAACCAAAGGTCATTACGGACCAGCACTGGATTACTGGTGAATAATTACTTGAAGTAATTACTTAAATTTGAATACGTTTCTCACACCTCATGTATGAGTTTATGAAGCTTGCAACATGTGAGCATGTTTGAAAGAATAAGATGGTGAGTAAATAATAAAAACATATTTTTAGATAGACTTTGGATACCTACAAATACAGAGGCTGTCATGTAACTGTAAAGGCTTTGATCTAGTCCCCAACCTCCCCTCAGTGGCAGCGCACATAGTTCATCTGGTGTTTTCAGCAGGGGACGGCTTTTTCTATTAAAATGAGCAATGCACCTTGAACGGTCGCATTGAATTGAAACTATAATAATGAACCATCATTTTTTTTCACAATGGCCATTAAACAGAGACATATGGAAGATCTCTGCAGATTTGTGAAAACATTGGTTAAGAGGCAAGGCGAGTCATCCGTTAATGGCTCTTCAAACACCGGCCTAAATCGATATTCAAAGATTTCTTTGCATCGACACTTCTGCTCATTGATCGGAGGTGTGTGTGCATGTACCGAGGGTCCGTGCGTGGCCAGTCGGTACTGGCGTGGAAAAGCCTGTGCAGGCGTGTCATTTATCCTCGTCTCGCTCAGATCATCGACCCGCACCGCTGCGGCAGAAAATTACACTCCGTCCTGTCAATATGACATTCATTGTATGCTTATCTACACACAATTACACGCACCTCATCTGTGGCTTCCTTCGGCAATGCACTTAAGACGCTGTATTGTTTTGTGTTAGATGGATAGCGTTCCATGCATGATCGCTTACTTGCTTTAATGAATACATGAAGACTTATAATGAGATCTCACAGAGGAGAGCGTGCAGCTTATCGAATGCTGTAAAACTTAAACTATAGACAAATAGATGAGTCCCACTGGTGCTTAAAGCTAATATAAATCGGGGGAGGAACACGTGTCGTTTGATTTTCCAGGTGCTTACACAGATTTACAGCAAATACACAGAAGTGTTGTCATGTTTTGCGAAGCCATGTCATTATTTCAACTTGTTTTTAAATGTTTCTCCTCTTTTCCAAAATATATGTTTAAAAATGAAGAACAGGTTACAAAAATAAATTCATTTTAGTGGCATGTGGTTCATAGAAAGTCAATGGAAAATTACTTTTTGTTTTTTTTATATATATATATAATGTTGCTTCCAAAGGCTGTAGGCAAAAATCAAAAGACAGGCTTATGAAAGCTGCAATATGTTACAACAAATCGCAAATTGTCTGTACCAGCAAGCATTCCGCCTTCCATCAATGTTTCAATTATTAGCCATTTGTTTGCAAATTCCCGCCCACTTGACAGTTCTTCCAATCTTTCTAAAAAGACGTCAGGCCTCCAGGTGTGGAAAAATCACATTAATTGATTGAAAGCCCAGATACTCTCTTTAAATGCTTGAATTACTCCCAGTGATGCCATTCACTGCCATTTACTCAGGACTCAGAATGAGGCTTTTGTCCAGTGAACATTAATCTTTGCTTCATTAAAATCAAATTGTTCACGTAGTATGTGCCATAGACTTCCAATGTTCACTGATTTTTATGGACTTATTCATGAATGAACCGCACATTTCTATTGATATTACTTGAATGAACAGCACCATATTGTTGTCTTATACAATTATGCAAGAAATATATCTAAGCATACATTTAAAAATATTATTTAATTGTATTTTACTTTATTGATTGCAAATTTTATACATGTAATTAAGTAATCTATATATTAACTTTTACTTTATCGATTTGCAATTTTTTATATTTAAACGTATATGCCTTTCACATGTCATATTTGCATTGTGCGTCATATTTTAGAGGATTATTTGTTTAGTGTCGTCTCAAAGCAATCGCCATACTTATTGGATATGGCCATAAACACACAATGGTGAGATAAATGAAACTCGACACAATGTGAAACACTTTCTATTAGAATTTAAATGGATTGAAATGTCATTCACTTGTTTACATGTTCTTATTATGCATATAAAGAATAGGGGAAGGAGCGGAGGAAGTCACTAGAGTCAGAAAAGTTGCAAAACTATTGTGTTTTGTATTAGCTCTAAGCTCGTATTTGCATTCTTTTTCTTTTCATGCCTCGCGTCTTGCCATAATCAAAGCCTATTGTGGTGTACCTGAAGGCTGCTTTGCGCCGTGAAATAATCATGAGCCTCTGAATAATGCATCTCTACAGCTCTATTTCCACATTAGCTGAACAAATTTTGCTCGTCCATCAGCGCCAGGCACCACTGCCTCCTTTTACGACCATACACCTTTCCACATCTTTTCACTAAGAGCCGGTCATGTGAGAGATAGAGAGAGTAAGGGAGAACCTAAAAAAACACATCAGTTTCCACCCGACTTTCATCTGCACCATTTCTCCTTTTGCTCCTTTTTTTATTTTTGACATTCCAAATATAGCAGCACCAAAATATTCACAGTCTGACGTTCTTTTTTGGGGCTGGAGGGAGGTGTTCACTCCTTTCTCTCTCCCTCCTACCGTGTTTTGCTTCAAAGTAAAATTTGTACTCTTCTCCACCAGGAATACTTTGCCTAGAGCTCTTGAGACACAAAAAGAATACCAGTTCTGATCGCAATTTTGGCAGCTTCTGATGAACATATGTTGAATCTTTGCGCACATGTGTTGCTTGTGGAAGTTGAAGTGATTGCTTTGCATTGGGATTGGTTGAGTGCTGTTGCATGTCCTCATCCAGGAACAAGGCTGCCTCTGAACCTCTTTCCGGCCCACCTCGGTCCCCGTGCCATGCCAGTGTAATGGATTTGCATCAATAATGCAGGAGCGAGAGGAAAAAAACTTTGCTGAAAGAGTGCATGTACATGTTTGAGAGCAGGATAGGGAGTGATAGATGCAGTGTGCATAGATTTGCGTATGACTTTAGAGGGCGCGACAGGGGAACTGGGGTTTGAATTGGCGCACATGTGGATATGAAAGCGCGCAGGTTTTGATGAACTGGCGCTGAACTCCATGGCCCCCATCAGTTCCTGGACTGAGTGGCAAGAGAGATTCGCTCCTCTATTCCTCTGATGACTTCCAGTGAGTTATTTTCCTGGCTTTCGCCCCCACACTTTCGATTACCCCCATCCATTCCCAGCCTCCTCCTCCTCTTCCTTGCTCTATCCTAGCCTTTCACGCTCTCTCTCTCTCTCTCTCTCTCTCTCTCTCTATTTGAAAGCGTGTGAAGCACATCAGATCTGGAGGTGTCAAATGAGCATCTTTGATAAAACAGCCAGTGTCTGAGGTCAACAGCAATATTTCTGCCATGCGAAAATGGCTCGGACTTAAACTCACATTAGGAATAAAAGCTAAAATGGCACAGGGTTGCGAATAAAATAGGTTTCTGAGAGATTGAGATGATGAAGAGACTTTGAAGTCTTTGAAAAGCTTGCGTGAGGCTATCGGCAACCAGCCTACCTTTTACACACATCAACACTCTTTGATTTCTCTTTTTGCACAGGAGAACAACAACTGCTTATCATGACGTTTCATAATTGAAAGCTAGAGTTTGAATTTGCCGTTTCACTGAAGAACGCGCTCAAATTTTCCTTCAGAGACTCCTGTGTTTGTATGTCTGTCTCTGTGTCCGACATTGACTACAGACATGTAAACACCTTAATTAAACTATTACCGTCGTGTAGGACTTTTCACCGCATTTTGCGACAGGATATACACACGGCAGTGATCAACCGTTTGATGGCAAATAAAAGAGCTTCAACACCGCCGTCATCTGTTTGCACGTACAAATAATTAACTGCACTTGAAGCTTTCATAAAATTAAAAATGAAACACCCAAAACTGTATATGGCATCATCATGAAGACGAACTATATGTTTATACGTGAAATTCTGGAGGGGACGTCGGATGGCGTTGCGTGGTGATGTAATGACGTGTGCCATTAATCGATCTATGTACTATAACATGTAAAACAGGAACATGAAAGGATTATTCTAAAAGCAACTCATGTAAACACCTTAATCATAATATTGTCTTATTCAGAATAAGGTAAATAATTAGATTACTGATGTCCATGTAAACGTAGTCAGTGTTGCATTCTAAACAGGCATGTGTGTTTGAGACGGTCCCAGGCTCATTAGTTGAGTATTTTATTGTCTCATTACATTGTTTACAAGATGAAAAAACGCACACAGAAGTGCGTACGCAAACACATGCTCGTGCACATACTGTCACAGTGATGCACCGTGAAATATCAACTCGCTCAAAGTTGCTCCCTCACCCACGCCCCCTGGGGAAGCAGAGGAGACACACAGACCAGAGTGTGTCATTATTGACGTACTAATGAGTTAGCAGCCGTGTGGCAAACTGCAGGGCTGCCAGTGCTCACCACTGTGTGGGGAGAATATCTGCTTTTTTATTAAATAGCCCAGTAGGAGACTCGCTACTTTCACACACACAGCGAGCAACCTAACCTGACTGCCTTTGGATGTCAACATGTCGAAATGTGCATGCAAGTGCAATGAAATTGTTTTCTTTAATATCTCTCTGCATGTGTCAGTTTCAAAAAGTACCATGATATTAATGTGCTTTTTTTAAGGATGCAGTGTTAATAGTGTATTTTTTTTCCCACATGCACCTTGTCAATATATGAACGTGCAATTTTATGTATTTGAATCTTTCGCTTATATATAATAACCATGGCATGGCCGTGGTTCTTTGGATATATGCCATGATAATTGCATGGTATTCTTTGAAGTGTTTTGCAAATGCCATTGTATATGTATAGGGTGATCATTCATTTACATAAGAACTATGGTGATACATTGTTTTTGGATGTGTACCATGGTAAAACTGTGTTTTTGGACATTTACTCTACTAAAATAGTAAAAAGACCTTGTACCATGGTATAACTATGGTATTTTAGACATGTTACCATAGTCATTCCATAGTATTATTGATATTTTTCACATGTACCATGGTATTCTTAAAAAGTACAATGGATTACTATGTAAATGGTACATAATTTTCAGTACCATTTAATATGCTCAAGTATACTATTTGATTTGTACTTTTTGTAAGGCTTTGAAATACCCTGTAAATACCACAATATTCATGTCCAAAACCAGAAATTACCATGGTACTACCATAGTATTTTATGACATATTGTATACAATGGTAGTACTATGGTATGCTTGGAAGTATCTTTGAGTTACCATATAAATACTATAAGTACTCAGTTTCAGTACTCTGGAATATATCGAAGTATCATAGTATTACCATGAGATACCATCATTGTACTGAAAGTACCACGGTACTTCCATAGTATTTTAGGACATATGCAATGGTATTACTGTTATTCTTGAAGGTACCTTGGGGTTACCACATACAATACAATACAATACAATACAATATAATATAATATAATATAATATAATATAATATAATATAATATATCAAAGTTGAAGTGCCATAGTGTTACCTTGCAATACCATCATTGTATGCCAACACAGTACTAGATAGTAATCTATATAGTAAACTACCAACACAATACTATATAGTAATAGCCATATTACTGTTACTGTATGTGTCCTAGTTTCATAGTATTCTTTGAATTACCCTATACTAAATACCATGGAAGATGAATATGTGGTCTTAATGTGTGTGTGTGTGTGTGTGTGTGTGTGTGTGTGTGTGTTATACATCAGCATACTTTGGTATAATGATTTGGTATGATCACAGTATCATGCTATCATATTACTGTTCTGTAATGGGTGTTTAGGGTTTTTTTCCCCTCTGCATGTCTATGTTTGTGTGTGCAAGCTTGTACTTGTTTGTGAACCCTCATTACCATTGTCCAATTTCCACATATCTGTTACTGTAAAAACAATTTGCTCCTGCTCTTGGCTGCAAATAGATTAATTTACACAGTGTAGGCTCCAAATTGGGAAGCTTGGGAGAGGTCACTCTTTAGTTGACTTTTGTCCCTGGAGGGCACAGTCTAATTCCTGCTCTAATTACTCACTCTGTCAGCCTGTAATTTATAGTCACCTTCCAGAGCACCACAGGCCCGTCGCCACCTCTGTTAGTGTGCCTGCCACCAAACAAACAATGCCCGCAAAATATGTTCACCACTACACTCAGCAAAATGTGTCAGATTTCAGTCACAACAGTTTTGTGTCTTAATCATAATCTAATGCTGTCACGCTGGTCACCGTATTTTCCTTGAGTGACGTGTTTTGAGTGATTGGCTCATTAGGTCTGTGTTTATGGTGCTTGGCTGTTTTCATTTTTTGAATTGTGGCCACTGCGTGAACTAAATTCACTTGATAAACAAGGTTTAAGCGTAGAATTGCAGTCTTGCTCCAAACGGCTTAATGAATACTGAGAAAGTCACCATGAAGGACGTGCCTGCTGGGTTTTTCAGCTATGGTGGAGTATTAGAAACTGTAAAATGGTAGTTCAGTTCAGGCAAACACTCCAAACTACTGAGGCCATGCCCTATCACTTTTTGAGTGGTTTGTGTATTTATTTATTTATTTTTATTTTTATTTTTTTGTAGTATATAGAGATTTTCTGTAAGTGCATGGTTGATAAAACAATTATTTTATTTTTTTTTATTTTATTCTATATTTTATTTTATTATTAATAAAATGATATTTATTAATAATAAAATAAAAGTATAGTTCTTTAAAAATTGTTATTCAATGACAATGTGTTGTAAGTTACTGTAGACAATTTTAACTCGGATGGTAACATTTTAGTATAGGGAACAATTCTCACCATTAACTAGTTGCTTATTAGCGTGCCTATTCTTAACATATTGGCTGTTAATTAGTATTTATAAAGCACATATTCTGCATGACCATATTCTACGTCCCTAATCCTACTCAATACCTAAACTTAACAACCACTGTACCATACTAACTATTAGCAAGCAGCAAATTAGGAGCTTACTGAGGCAAAAGTCATAATTAATGGTTAATGGTGAGAACTGGACCTTAAAATAAAGTGTGAAAACTCTGATCTAATTGATATAATTTGCCATTGTGCTCTCACTCTTTTTGCATTTTCCTGCACGTGGCCTTTTTCCTCTTACAAAAATGGTGTGTGTTTTAAGTGGCACTGGAGAGGAAGGGAAATGGAATTGTCACTCTTCATTTTGTTACGGCTTTATACACTCTTAAAAATAAAGGTCCTTCACGATGCCATAGAAGAACCTTTTTGTCTAAATGGTTCCATAAAGAACCTTTCTGTTTCACAAAAGGCTCTTAGTGGCAAAAGAGGGCTCTTCAGATTATAAAAAGCTAAGAAAGAGATGGTTCTTTAAAGCAGTGGTTCTCAATTCCAGTCCTGGGGGCCCCCTGCTCTGCACATTTTGCATGGCTCCCTTATTTAACACACCTGATTGAGATCATCAGCTCGTTAGGAGAGAGATCCATGGACTGAACTAACGAGCTGATGATCTCAATCAGGTGTGTTAAATAAGAGAGCCATGCAAAATGTGCAGAGCAGGGGGCCCCCAGGACTGGAATTGAGAACCACTGCTTTAAAGAACCTTTGACTGAATGGTTCTTTGTGGAACCAAAAAATGTTTCTTCTATGGCAGGGGTGTCAAACTCAATTCCTGGAGGGCCGGAGCCCTACAGAGTTTAGATGAAACCCTAATTAAACACACCTGATCCAACTAATCAAGTCCTTAAGGCTTAATTGAAAACTGCATAGTATGTGTGTTGGAGCAGGGTTGGACCAAAACTCTGCAGGGCTGCGGCCCTCCAGGAACTGAGTTTGACACCCCTGTTCTATGGTATCACTGTAAAGAACCTTTTAAGCACCTTTATTTTTAAGAGTGTTTGTCATTTGTTACTTGCCATTTGTAGAAAACAGAGGTTTGATGACAGGGAAAGTTATCTCTTATTGTGGTTATGTGGCAAAAACAGATTTTTTAAATTTATTTATTTGTTTTTTTTTTACCAGATAAATAGTCACTTTTAGGCAAATTTTAGATATTACCGATAAAATAGAATTTGTTGTGTTTGTTAGTGGTTTTTAGTGTGGAAAACTTCTGTAAAAAAGACTATTTGAACTCTTTTAAATTATGAATAGCTTCCAAAATTGCTTTCAGAGCAGTGGGTGATCTGTGCAAATATTTAATTTTGTGCAAATACAATTTTATTTTATTTATTTTTTTCAATTTATGAAACTATAGAGCTCACAATTGTACACAGTTTTAAACACAAATCCAACACAAAGCATAGTCCACTTGCTTTGTGTTACTTTCTCTTTCCAAACTCTCTCATTGCTGCAGCTGATCATTTGTGTCTGCCCTTAGGAAAGCCACAGTCAGACCCTCTGTCCACATGCACATCAGAAGCCACTTACACGGCACAGCCAATATCACGGCCCACTGCAAATCTCAAAGCTGCTCTGCTGGATCAGTCACCGATCTCCCCCGTATCATCTTGGCCAAAGAACTGTCATTTGTATGTGTCATTGCAATCAGCAAATTGTAGTGTTTGTCTTGTTCTCGTCACAGCGGCTCGGCCACCGAGCCTAGATCTTCATCTGAAAGCGAGTGGTTTAAAGTGTCTCTTTCATTGACTTTCTCCGTAAGA